>JAAAYG020087823.1:0-35806 GCA_009936455.2 Tomocerus minor | reverse complement strand
GCTTTATTAACAGTGGCAAAATAGGCCATGCAATTACATCAGAACTGAATTCAGTAGTAGCTACGAAATAACCGAACGCCGCTTTTCACCAAAAGTCACTTCTACACACTAATACCACACATATCAACTAAAATAACTTATTATTCATACATTACTAACAATAAACAAACAAGTCCTCTCTTTTCGTTTCCAAATATAGCTTCATTCCATTTTATTATTTGTAAACGCTCATATACTCAGCATATCTATACTTTGTTTTTATAGATTCTTCCTATGCAAATGACACGGCAGTTAATCGTAAAAATGGAGGAATGCCGGTTCTTCTTCCAGAAAAAATAGAGACTGTTCGAAAAAGCAATGCACCTTCACAAAACAGTAAGAAATCAATGCCCAAATCAAGAAAAGTCCTGCTTCGGAAAAGGTTAATAGTAAATAAAATCTAAAATGCTCGTCTAGCAAATAATAATTAATAGTTATAATATTCTTATTTAATTTTAGAAAGCGAACTAAAACTACAAATACAAGAGAAAATTGCGAATATTTTCTTGCATTCGGTTTGAAGGACGTAGTCGTGTCAATGAAAAGAATACAGCCACATAAACTGAAATGCAAAATTTGTTATAAATATTTTGCATCAAATCGTGCATATGTGGCTCATCAAGAGACCCACATTCATTTGTTAGAATTGAATTGCCCTGCCTGTAAAATGCCATTGACCGAAAAGCAACCTGAAAATATGAAAATCAAACTATATCAATGTTACATGAGCTGTGACAGTTGCAAAAAAGGATTTCTGTTTCAAAAGAAAATTGGAAGAATATTCCTCTCCTCATCAACTCCCATTCTCCCACCTAAAGGTGGTAATAGAAGTCAGGGCGAAAATGATGTTTCTGAAGTAGGACCTTCCACTGCAAGCAATAAGAAAAAGAACCCATCACTGAAAACTGAAAGGAAAAAACCGAATGATGTACCAATGGAATCGCAGCCCTGTAAAATATGTCACCTTCCTGTTCTTCCTTCCTGTTTAAAGGTGCATATGAAGCATTACCACCCAAACGAGCCAAATGAATTGGAAGCAGATGCAGATGATATCGAAGTTGTAGCAGTTAAAATAAATGAAAGACTAATCGTAAAAAAACCTTCACCTCCAGGTAAATTGATAATATTAACATTCTGTCAATAGTTAATTACGTGTTAATAATCATCATGCTAAAAGTATTTTTATATTAAATGAAGAGTGCTGATTTCTGGTGATTTCAACTAAATTTATTTTAATTTTGTCTACAGTGGAGCCTGTCATGATGAATACTCGTAATGAAGCCCAAAAGTCGAATTTAAAATGTATGACATGTAACAACCTGTTGACTCATGATGTACCTGAGGTGAATCGACAGAAATTGCAACCCATGATGGAAAAATTCCAAGGCGGAAAGGGTCTTCTTTACTGTAGCCATTGTAAAAAGGCACTTGTTGTTCAAGCAAAAAACAATCAAAAAGCACCACTGTGCAAATTGCAAGGGTTGCTTAAAAAAGAATTAAAGAATAGTCTTGTTGCTCAAAACCCTTTTAAATGTGTGGAGTGTAATGGATCTTTTGCAACGCAGTATGCTCTGTTTGTGCATAAGAGTTTTAAATGTAAAAAGATTAATCGCGTGTGTCATGTTTGTGACATAACTTTCCAATTTGCCTACCAGCTGCTAAATCATGTAAACGCCACACATCCTGACATGGACAAGTCTTTGTGGGATATCTGCAATAAATGTGGCGATTCATATGGAAATCTAGATATTCATAAAGCCATCTGCACAGAAACTCTGGGAAAATTATGTAGCAAATGTGGACACTCTTGTGGTTCTGATGAGTTGTTATTACAACATATTCAGAGATATCATGGTCAAGCAGCAATCGTCAAGTCAATATTCAACCAACATTATCAAAAGGCAAAAGAAAAACGACGCAGGTCCAAACGTCTCTGTGAAAATTGTGGCAGGCAGTTCAATAACTATAAAAATCATAAATATTACTGTGGAAAACAGTCTAAACGGAAATTCGAATGTCTGAAATGTCTCCATAAACATGGGGATCCTCTGCTGTTTGCAAGCAAGCGCAAGTTAAAAATGCATGTCAAACTTTACCATGTACTAGTTCATAAGTGTGACCTTTGTTCCAGGGGATTTGCTAAAATATCCTCTTTAAAACAACATCGTCTTCTGTCACACAATATTAAAAGTAAATAGATATTCTACGTGAATTTTTACTTTAATTCTTTATGTCAAGTTTTTTTTAAATTATATTTACATCTTTAAGACACTAATTAATATTATTTTCACATATTTTCTTTTTTTTTTAATCAATTATTGTCATAGTTAGCGGTTGCGAAATGGTATTTATAGCTATTATATATGTAGTAACGTAGTACATAGTTACCTACTGGTAATTATGACACAAATTAAATATTTGCTATACGATATCGGTATTTTGAAGAATTTGTCTGAATATATTTTTAAGGTGCAGGGGAGTTTCTGAACTTTATCTTGTACTAGTAATCACAGTCATAAAGAATTCTATGTTGATTTGTCGTTAATATAAGTCACCAGTAATTGTTTTGCTCATCATTTTTTGTAGTATTGTAATAAAAAATTCACAGATTTTTATTTACGAAAGGTTTGTTGCTCTTGTCGGTTATTTATATAATATAAGTTATTTATATAATATAAGTAAGAATGTATATAACATAAGTCTCTACCACGGACCTTTAAGAATAAATTTATAAGTCTCTACTGTCTGTACTGTAGTTCTTTACAACCTTAAAATGTTCACCACCCCCTCCCCCAACCTGTTCAATGTTAGGAATCAAAAAAACAATTAGTTCAAGGAATTTAAGAAAAAATGACAAAATATTTCGTCTTTGCACAATATTTTTTTTGTATTAAATATGTTTTAGCATTAACTCTTGCCCCTTCCGTCCGAAACTGAGTTGCAAGTACACGTCGTTGCATTGCATTCGTTGACATTATAAAATAAACCCTATGTAACTTAAGGGTGCATCAATAATCGACAGCGCCCGGGCGGAAAATATTACTACGGGGCGCTGAGTAATAAATAATAAGATTTTTTTTGCTCTTCAAACAACTGATAAAGAAATACTTTCGTCCAACTCTGTGCATTTTTCCCACTCCACAAAAAATATTGTGAACACTTTTTGGGAAAACCCGTACGACTCGCCCTCGATACCAGAAGGGTCTACGTAAAATATCAACTTCCTAGCCCGTCCCCCCGGGGGTTAAGGTATACGCGTTTTACGTATCATTGAGGCACCGTTAAGAGGTGCGCAGTATGTAAAAATTAATTGCTAACCTGAAGATTAGAGGACATTAAGGACTCCACAGTCGTTAAAATGAATATAAAAATTATTCTGTATACTTTTACTTTAAGTGTAGTACAAAGGAAATAGATATATATAGGCTATATATATAACTATGTATGTTCCGAGTTCCGAGCAAAACAGAATTCTGGGGAAATAAGTACCTCGGCCTAGGTGATTCATGATGGTAACATAATAATGTTTTTAGCGAGAAGTTAAGATGTAAGGTGTAACCGTCTGGAAACAATCCATTAAAGCATAATAAGTCTCTATTAAAAATTAAGTAAGGGATCGTTTTTAATTTTTCAAATCTTTTAAACTTATAACCTTCGAAAGCATTATTGTGCTACAAAGACGAAAACGAATTTTACAATATAAAATTTTATTTATCACAGACAATGTCACCAAAGCCGTCTATATGCTGCGGGTTTTGGTAAACATAAGGCCGTATCATTCATTCAAATATTTCAAATAAGGGATATCAGCTTGGCGAAAATGTTAAGGAAGTTGTCCCTGCTGTAGAATCCCCAAATAGATAGTTATCTTTGTAATTACTAATTTCAGTAAACGTGGCAGTGCAAATATCACTATTATTGACAATAAAAGTATTATTTTTGTGGCATAAACGGTACTAAAAGTTATATTTTATATGGTCTGTGCACGTGAAATTCCGTTATGCACATCTCGTCAAGGAAAAATTGATAATATTTCCTTTCATGAAATTCCTAGTAACAATAAAAATGATTTTTGGGTCAAAAATATTAACATACAAAACCAGAGTCCAAATTAAAGGTAACAGTTTTGTAAATGAAGGCTTAAAATAACTTCATTGCCACAAAACTTATATCAGTTATATAACAGCATTATGGCATGCATGGATAATGGATAATATCAATTTAATTATTTGCAACTTTTTTATAGGGTGTTCGCGTTCAGTCTGCATTTTTAAGAATCCTGCACTATTTCTGGTTTAAAAATTATACCAACCTCTTCCTCCAACGATATTCCCTAATCCATCTTGCTTACAGAAGGAAGTTATGACTAGCTCTATGAAAAGGAGACATTCGAAAGACAGAGGAAAATATTACTCGCGTAATATTCTGTCGTTTGCGTTAGTGCCAGCATCATAAAATCTAATAACGTTATTGGTGGTCGACAAAAAATGTTATTAACACTGGAATAAAAAATTTGTACACAATTTTTTTGGATAAATCCAGTAAAAAAATTATCAGACTATCTCACCAGGTAGTTATTTATAAAAAAGTACAAAAACACTGGTTAGTTAAAATGTCGACAAATTGTACAGTCTTTGATTGCAACAACACTTTTGCAAATACTCGTCTCATACAACCTGCTGTTCACTTCTATTCTTACCCTCGGAGGTGGTGGGAATCTGAAAAGTTAAAAACATGGACTCAGTTTGCAAAAAGGGCCAAGTAAGTAATTATATTAAAATTTATCATTGTATACAAAAAAAATTAAAAACATTTGGTCTATCAATAGGTAGGTTATAGTATTTAAATAACCTCTATGTTTCAGGAAAGACGGTACCCCCTGGAAGCCAACAATATATTCTAGGATTTGCAGTCAACATTTTGTTGGAAACAAAAAAAGCCAAGACCCAAGAAGTCCTAGCTTCAATCCTACAATATTATCACCTAAAAACATATCTGTTAGAAATAATGCTGCCGACCGTTACAATAGGTGATATACTACTTAAAATATAAATTAAAATACTTATAAATACCAAATGATAAAATTCAATTGGCCAATGAATCACATTAATTAATCCTTAGAATGCTGAGAAGAAGTGCGCTTATTGAAGAAATAAAATCTGCTGAGGAAATTAAACAAGAAGACATTGCGGACGTTGACGTTACGGTAGAACTTGCTGCTACTAAACGAAGTGACCTATTCTTCATTCATTTTTGAGTTTAAATAACAAAGCTTTCACGAATTAGAAATAAATAAATTCGCCAAACCCTTCCAAATGCATGGCTATGACGTTGCTATGCTTTATCATTGCCGTCCAACTATTTTCAAGGTATCCGAGTGTCTTTCAATAACATTGACCAATGACAGGGAAATTGGAATCCAATTCCGGCAAGCTAATAGTATTTCGAAATTAGAGTTTATCTAAAAAAAAGTTGGTTCACGTATTTGTTTATTTTCGAAATTATCTGAACCAAGAATAGCTTTTCAGTTTTTACTACTATAAAAAAGCAGTTTTTGTTTAACTATGGATTAATTGGAAGTTTATAATTTATAATAATCATCGTTCAGAAAGCTTTGCATATATGCATGTGATTATATTACGAATCTAAATGGGTACAGGATAATCGGGTACAGGTGTGGGGCACTAGGCCATTAGGAAGTTACCTCCGCTCTCACTTCAAAGAATTATGGACCAGTTTTTTATCAGGAAGGTCGATAGAGCAATTCCTGGAGAACTTCCATGAAAACCCCTTATAAAGTCCTCATCGCCGCTCGCCCGAAGCTGACTGGTAGTTCTATCCTGAAGAACTGCCCACTTTGATTTGCCCTATGCTCTCCGCCTACTTTAAAAATATTTCCAAACTGTAGGAAGAAAATACCCCCGTGGCGTCTACCCTCGTAAAAAATAATTTGGGAATCCAGCAATCGCACCTCCCTTTTTCAAAATTTCCTTTGGAGTTTTAGTATTATAATAAATAAATATTTATTTGTGGTTGAAGATAGATTGCGCAGTATTTGGTTGCCGCAACACTCAAGACAAGGCAGAGCCAACGAAATTTTATAGCTTTCCAAGTACAGAAAGTGAAGCAAGACGAAAGCAGCTGTGGACCAATTTTTGCAAACGAAAAACGTAAGTACACATCTGCAGATAGATATTAATGGTTGTCTACTGTATTTTACATACGTGGAATGAAAAAATATTTTTAAGAAACAGTGGACATACAGATGACATGCATCATCAAATCAATCTTGTCAAAAAAATAAGAACAATTTCCTAATGTCTTCCTACAGATTTAATTAGATTTAGCATGATTTTTATGGTTCTGAAATCATCAATAAATTCTCTACATCGAATAAAAGACAGTTTTTTTTCTTTGGCAATACAAAAAGAACTGAAATGGATCGCCTTTTACTCGGTTTTTTTAATGCATGGTTGAAAAAAAGGAGAAAAGTAAAGAAAAAAACTGTTTATACAGTTTATCGAGGATTTCCATACCGTAAAAATCATGTCAATCGAACGACAGCTATAGCAGGACATGGAGAAATAGTCAAACAAAATTGTTAGGCATTTATAGCTATCATTCTTGTGTTTTTCTTATTTTGTAGCAAGGATGGCACACCATGGCACCCTACTAAAAATTCAAAAATTTGCAGTGCTCATTTTGTTGGTGATGAAAAATCTCAACTTTCAAGCAGTCCAAGTTATAATCCTACAATTCAACCTTCAAGGGCACATTGTGACAACAGTGGTGAATTAAAAAGCCGATATCAAAGGTAAACAATATTTTGCGGATCTCTTTTGACTAGTGCTTTATTGACAATTGGTTGTCTGACTTTATGGACATGAAACTGGATCGGTTAAAACCATGACACAATAGATGATTTTGATTGTGATCAAATTTAAATAAATGTCGCCGAAGGGAAAGAATAGTTAAGATAGCTAAAGCTTTTATAAAGTACCTATTCATTTCTTGTTCGTGTTGAAACATTCCTTGGGCATTCTCGTACAATTTTTTTATGCGACAATAAAGTAAAGAAGTTTAATTTTTTGAAAATAGAGATTATCAGAGGAGGAAAATTCCTGGAGGATACCTGGAGACAGAAGACGAAAAAATTAATGACGTTCCGCATGATGATCTAAGTGAAAGCGGCAGTATTTCTGGCGGTGACATTGAAAACAAGAGCAAATGTTTTGTTTGTTTTGAATCCAACGAAACAGAATTTGATAGCAAACATTTCAATTTACCTTTGAAGATGCCTAATCGAGTTATGGATAGATTACAAAACAAGTTGCATGCAGATATAGTCAAAAGTCTGAAAAACCCTGACACTTCATTGGGAAACTCTTTTTGTAAGATGTGCCTGCAGATGTCAGATGAAATATTTGAATTGTGTTTCAAATTGGAACATTTAAAGGCACAAATTGAAAAGGCAGCGGATGAGTACGCCAGTCGTATTATTAGTTGTCGTGAGTATTCTGGAGATGAAGATGTTAAACCTCTCATTCGCGTCTCTAAAAATTGTTTTGAAGATGACTATGGCGACGGTGACTATGATGCTTTACCAGAACTAACGACAAATAACGATAGCTTTGGTAAATGAACTTTACATTCATGTTATTTTGTAGAATTAATTCAATTTCTTTTTAGCAACAAATATAGGTTCAATAGTATAAAGAAATATGAGTAAAGTACTATAAATAGTTTCTAACTTTCGGTGTTTTACTAAACCATAAGCTTTTTTGTTTCATGGTTCAAAAAACAGTAAACAGTATTAAGGATTTTTCAACAATGGAGGACCTTCGTCCGTCCGTTTTATCATTTGTAAACACTCATATGCTCAGCATATCTATACTTTGTTTTTATAGATTCTTCCTATCCAAATGACACGGCAGTTAATCGTAAAAATGGAGGAATGCCTGTTCTTCTTCCAGAAAAAATAGAGACTGTTCAAAAAAACAATGCACCTTCACAAAACAGTAAGAAATCAATGCCCAAATCAAGAAAAGTCCTGCTTCGGAAAAGGTTAGTATATAAAATCTAAAATGCTCGCCTAGAAAATAATAATTAATAGTTAAAATACCCATATTTATTTATTTACTTTTACTTGGAATATTGGTTGTTTTATGTTTTATTCCAACGACAATGTAATTTATGATTATTTTGATATTTAATTTTAGAAAGCGAACAAAAACTAAAAATACAAGAGAAAATAACGACTATTTTCTTGCATTCGGTTTGAAGGACGTAGTCGTGTCAATGAAAAGAATACAGCCACATAAACTGAAATGCAAAATTTGTTATAAATATTTTGCATCAAATCGTGCATATGTGGCTCATCAAGAGACCCACATTCATTTGCTAGAACTGAATTGCCCTGCCTGTAAAATGCCATTGACCGAAAAGCAACCTGAAAATAGGAAAATAAAACTATATCAATGTTACATGAGCTGCGACAGTTGCAAAAAAGGATTTTTGTTTCAAAAGAAAATTGGAAGTATACTCCCCTCCTCATCAACTCCCATTCTCCCGCCAAAAGTTGGTAAAAGAAGTCATGGAGAAAATGATGTTTCTGGAGTAAGACCTTCCACTGTAAACAATAAGGACCCATCACTGAAAACTGAAGGGAAAAAACGGAACAATGTACCAGGGGAATCGCAGCCCTGTAAAATATGTCACCTTCCTGTTCTTCCTTCCTGTTTAAAGATACATATGAAGCATTACCACTCAAACAAGCCAAATAAATTGGAACCAGATGCAGATGTCGAAGTTGTAGCAGTTAAAATAAATGAAAGACTAATCGTAAAAAAACCTTCATCTCCAGGTAAATTGATAATATTAGTACTTTGACAATAATTTATAACGTGTAAATATGCTCTTTTCATATTAATTTTAAAGGACTGATTTTTTGTCACTTGAACTAAAATTATTTTATATTTTTTCTACAGTGAAGTCGATCATGGTGAATACTCGTAATAAAGCCCTAAAGTCGAATTTAAAATGTATGACATGTAACAACCTGTTGACTCATGATGTACCTGAGGTGAATCGACAGAAATTGCAACCCATGATGGAAAAATTCCCAGGACGGGATCTTCTTTACTGTAGCCATTGTAAAAAGGCACTTGTTGTTCAAGCGAAAAAGAATAAGAAAGTGCAAGGGTTGCTTAAAAAAGAATTAGAGAACAATCTTGTTGCTCAAAACACTTTTAAATGTGTGGAGTGTAATGGATCTTTTGCAACGCAGTACGCTCTGTTTGTGCATAAGAGTTTTAAATGTAAAAAGATTAATCGCGTGTGTCATGTTTGTGACATAACTTTTCAATTTGCCTACCAGCTGCTAAATCATGTAAACGCGAGACATCCTGACATGGACAAGTCTTTGTGGGATATCTGCAATAAATGTGGCGATTCATACGGAAATCTAGATATTCATAATGCCATCTGCACAGAAACTCTGGGAAAATTATGTAGCAAATGTGGACACTCTTGTGGTTCTGATGAGATGTTATTACAACATATTCAGAGATTTCATGGTCAAGCAGCAATCGTCAAGTCAATATTCAACCAACATTATCAAAAGGCAGAAGAAAAAAGACGGATCAGGTCCAAACGTCTCTGTGAAAATTGTGGCAAGCAGTTCATTAACTTTAAAAACCATAAATATCTCTGTGGAAAACAGTCTGGACGCAAATTTGAATGTCTGAAATGCCTACATAAACATGGGGATCCTCTGCTGTTTGCAAGCAAGCGCAAGTTAAAAATGCATGTCAAACTTTACCATGTACTAGTTCATAAGTGTGACCTTTGTGCCAGGGGATTTGCTAAAATATCCTCTTTAAAGCAACATCGTCTTCTGTCACATAATATTAAAAGTAAATAATTATTCTACGTGAATTTTGACTTTAATTCTTTATGACAAGTTTTTTTAATTATATTTACATCTTTAAGACACTAATAAATTATCTGTACAAATTTTCCGTTTTTTTTGTTTAACCAATAATTCTTGTCATAGTTAGCGGTTGCGAAATGCTATTCATTGCTATTATATAGGAACGTAGTACATGTTACTGATAATTATATGACACAAATTAAATATTTGATATACAGTATTGGTATTTTGAAAAAGTGTGAATATATTTTTTATACTGCAGTGGAGTTTCTGATTTGCATTTGTACTTCTAATTACAATCCTAAACTGCAATTCTGTGTTGTCAATCGTTAATATGAGTCAATATTTTTTGTTTGGCTTATCATTCTTTGTAGCAGTGGAATAAACAGTTTTTATTTGTGAAAAATTTGTTTTTATTTGCGAAAAGGTTGGTTATTCTCGTCGATTATTTCTTTTCGAATGCCTATATATAAGTCTCTACTGTCTGTACTGTAGTTCTTACCTGGTTCTTTACAATCATTAAATATTCACCCCTCCTTCTGCACTGTTCATTATTTACGATGGGGAAAAAATTTGTGCAAGGAATGCAAGAAAAACTGCTTCGCCTTTGTTCTATATTTTTTTTATTTACGATGATATGTATGTTTCGAGCAGACATAATTCTGGGAAAAGTACCTGAGGCCTGGGTGGGGCGGGGAAAGTAACATAATAATAATATTTCTATCCAGAAGTTAAGATGTAACCTTGTGGGAACAGTTCATGAAACCATAATAAGTCGCTATTAAACATTAAGGGATAATTTTTTCAAATCTTAGACTTATAAACTTCGTCAGCATTATTATGCTACAAACTGCCAAAACGAAAACTATTTAATAATATAATATAAAATATTTTTTTATAAACACTGTCTCCAAAGCCGTCTAGATGCTGCGGGTTTTGGGAAACAAGGCCGTATCATTCATTCAAATAATTGATGCAACGAAAATGTTAGGGAAGATCTCCCTGATGTTATAGAATTACCAAGTAGATAGTATACTAATTACCACGGACGTTTATTAAGATACGTTAATTACGGTTTAATTTAAACGTGTCAGTTTGCAAATATCATTGCTGACAATAAAAGTATTATTTTTGAGTCATAAACGCTATTACTTAGCAGTTATGGTCCGTTCATGTTCAGTTCCATTGTGCACATCTCGCCGAACTTGTCAAGGAAAAATTGATAATATTTCCTTTCACGAAATTCCTAGTAACAATACAAGGGATATTTGGATCAAAAATATTAACTTAGCAAGTCAGTATGTAGATGACAGGTAATAATGTTGTAAATGAAGGCGTATATGTATTCAAATATGTATTAAAATAATTTCATTTCCAAAAAAACTTAAGTATCAATTACATAACAGATGTATGAATATTAATAATATCAATTAAATATTTTATAGGGTCCTCGTATGCAGTCTGCATTTTGAAGATTCCTGCTTTATTCCTGATTTAAAAATCAGAAAGCTAACCTCTTCCGCCGTTCCAACAATATTTCCCAATCCATCTTGCGTACAAAAAGAAATTAAAACCAGATGTATCAAAAGAAGACCATTTGAAAGACAGGAGAATAATGCAGTAAGATAATACGAGGTTTAAGTTTAATAGTAATTACGGCAAGAAAGTGTAAACTTGCCTATCTCCGATATGGAATTAAAGAATCAAACTTGTCTTTTAGGTTTATTTAAAAAATAATCGTATTTATAACTTTGTGGAATACATCTGAAACTCAAAACGGAGTGATCTATGCTTCATTCCCTTTTGAGTTAAATAATTTGAGGTATCCGGATACTTCTGAGCCCCTTTGTTGCACCTGCTCTCATCCGGATACTTTTGAGCACGTGCGGGTGCTCAAATGAAACCCTCATACCCGAGGAGTGTTTTTCAAAAATATTGACCAATCCTAGGGAAGTTGGAATGTATTTCCATCAAACTAATATTTCGACAGTAGAGTTCATCTAAAAAAATAGTTGGTTCATGTATTTATTGATTTTCGAAAATGTCCGAACTAAGAATAGCTTTTCAGTTTTTACTATTATTAAAAGAAAAAAATTGTTTAACTATAGAATAATTGGAAGTTTATGATTTATAACAATTATCGTTCAGACAGCATTGTACTTACACATGTGATTCTATTACAAATCTAAAAAGACACAGCTCGAGTGGGTGCAGGTTCTCACTTGCCAGGAAATCTGGGGCAGTTTTTTTACCAGGTGGTCGATAGACCACTTTCATAAATAACCCTTACGAAAGTCCTTAGAGCCGCTCGCCCAAAGCCAGTTGGCAGTTCTGTAACACCTGATGAAGAACTGCCCACTTTGATATTTTCCCAATGTTCCCAGCTTACCTTGAAAAATATTCCCAGACTATAGGAAGGAAACCCCCCGTGGCATCTTCCCGGGGCAAAAGGACTTTGGGAATCTACCAATCGCTCCTCCCGTTCTCAAAATTTCCTTTGAGCTTTTAGTAATATAATAAATATGATTTCTTTGTGTTTGTTGTTAAAGATAATTTGTGCAGTATTTGGTTGCCGAAACATTCCAGACAAGTCAAAGACAACGAAATTTTATAGCTTTCCAAGTACAGAAAGTGAAGCAAGACGAAAACAGCTGTGGACCAATTTTTGCAAACGAAAAACGTAAGTACACATATGCAGATAGATTAATGGTTGTCTACTGTATTTTACATACGTGGAATAAAAAAATATTTTAAAGAAACAGTGGACATCAGGTATATCAAATCATATCACAATGAATAAGAACAATTTCCCAATGTTTTCCTACAGGTTTTGTTAGATTAGCATGATTTTTATGGTTCTGAAATCATCAGTAAATTCTCTACACCGTATAAATGAATCTCCAATGCTTTTCTTTGACATCTTTCTATGATCTTTTTGCAGTAAAAAACAAAAAGATCTGAATTGGCTAGTCTTATTCAACTTTTTAACTGAATGGCTGAATCAAGTAAAGAAAAAAAAGCTGTTTATATAGTTTACCGAGGTTTTCCGAGCCCTAAATATATTACGACAATCGAACGACATGTATAGTAGGGTATAGAGAAATAGTCAACCAACGTTGTCAAAAATTGAAATTAGAAATACAACTATTACCATACAAAGTTCAAAGTTAGCTTTATTAAAGTGGGAATATAGGGCCATTCAATTGCGTTGCAATTAAAATCAGCTAACATAAATGCTGCTGCTCTTCCCCCAGGGTCACTGATCCTAATACAATCTGAGATAAATTCAAAAACTTAACTTAGTAATAGACCATATCCATTTCTCTTAGCTGAACAATATTTTTGATTGGCAAATTATCCGACGATGTAATTATATTGTCACAAGGAAAATCGGCTTCAAAATTCAAATAACAACCTATAAAATCTTTATAATTTTATTTATTTAGACTCCACCTATCTATTGACGGTTCCCTTAAATATATCCACCTTCTCTTTGTAAGTTTTATTTGCTAAAGTCAGTAGGCATTTATAGCTATCATTCTTGTATGTTTTGCTTATTTTTGTAGGAAAGATGGAACACAATGGCAGCCTACCAAAAATTCCAAATTATGCAGTGCTCATTTTGTTGGCAATGAGAAATCTGAAGATCCAAACAGTCCAAGTTATAACCCTACATGTCATCCTTCCAGAGCACATAGTGACCAATGTGACGAATTAAAATTCAGATATCAAAGGTAAACAATATTTTACGAATCTCTTTTTAGCAGTGTGTTGACAATAGCTTGTTTGACTTTATGGACATGAATCTGGATCGGTTAAAACCAAGAGAATCGCAATGACACAATAGATTGTGTTAAACATTAAATAAATGTCGTCGAAGAGAATGTATATATAGTTATGATAGCTAAAGCCTTTATAACGTATTCAACATTTCTTGCCTGTGTTGAAATATTCCTTGGGCATTCTCGTAAAATTTTTGTACGCCAAAGTAAAGTGCAGAAGTAACTTTTTGAAAATAGCAATCCACAGAGGAGGAAAATTCCTGGAGGATACCTGGAGACAGAAGACGAAAACATTAATGACGTTCCGCATGATGATCTAATGGAAAGCGGCAGTATTTCTGGCGGTGACATTGAAAACAAGAGCAAATGTTTTGTTTGTTTTGAATGCAACGAAACAGAATTTGATAGCAAACATTTCAATTTACCTTTGAAGATGCCTAATCGAGTTATAGATAGATTACAAAACAAGTTGTGTGCAGATATAGTCCAAAGTCTAAAAAACACTTCGTTTGGAAACTCTTTTTGTAAGATGTGCCTGCAGATGTCAGATGAAATATTTAAATTGTGTTGCAAAGTGGAACATTTAAATGCACAAATTGAAAAAGCGACGGACGAGTATGCCAGCCGTATTACTAATTGTCGTGAGTATCCTGGGGAAGAAGATATCAAACCTCTCATTCGTGTTTCTCAAAATTGTTTTGAAGATGATTATAGCAAATATTGTAATGATTTACCAGAAATGACGGCAAATCCCGATAGCTGTGGTAAGTCCATGTTATTTTTGGAATCAATGAAGCAAATATATTATTTTATTTTATGCTGTTTTATATTGTTTTATATTATATTAATTTACATTGTTTTATATTATATTGTTTTATATTATTTTATTTTATATTTTTTATATTATATTGTTTTATATTATATCATTTTATATTGTTTTATATTATATTGTTTCGTAATATGCTGACAAATCCAAAACACATTTTACTGACTTTTGGTTTTTTTTATTTCTTGATTCTTAAGATGTTAGTCATGTTTCGAAAACCAATCAAAGTTTTAAGGATTTTGAAACAATAGAGGTCCATTATTGTTGTTATTTTTGAATAATCTGACAATGACTATTTATTTACTAACTCATGCTAATCTTTCTGTATGAAATTAGTAGTCTGATTACGACAAAATATGTATTTAAGATTTAATCCCATAAAAGTTGTATAACTTCCCAGGGAAATAAAATTCTGAGTTTTTGCAATTTTTGTGGAAATAATGTCCAGTAACATACCCAAGTAAAAAAAATCTCATATCAGTTTTAAAGATATTAAAACCAAAAATGTTATTTACAAATAAGGCTCATCATATGAATGAAATCCAACATTGCGTTTACTTTGTTTTTATAGATTATTCGAATGCAAATGACCCGTTAGCTATTAGCAAAAATAGATGGATGCCGCTTCTTCTTCCAGAAACATTAGAAATGTCCAGAAAAAGCCATGCTCCTTCAAGAAAACTCCGGCTTATGACGTAATGGTTTAAAATATAAAAAGCTCGTCTAAAATAATATTCCTGTCAATGTTATCATGCTTTGAATTCCACGTTATTTTGCTTTCAACAACAATTTGATTTATACTTCTATTGAATCTTGATTTTAGTAAGAAAACTAGAGAAAACAACGAAGATTTTTTGAAATTCGGTTTGAAGGAAGTAGAAGTATCAATTGAACGAATACAGGAACACAAGTTAAAATGTAAAAATTGTTTTAAGTTTTTTGCATCGAATCGTGCTTTGGAAAACCATCAAAAAACTCACATCCATTATAAAAACAATAAGGACACAGCAATCAAAACTTACCAAGCGAAAAAGCCGAAAAGTGGACGAAGGGAACTGGAGCCCTGTAAAATTTGTCACATTCGTGTTTTTCCGTCCTATTTAAAAGTTCATATGAAGTACTACCACCCAAATGAGCCAGTGGAATCGGAAACAAATACAGATGTGGAAGTTGGAACAGAAAATATAAATGAAAGATTAATCGTTGAAAACCTTCCAACTCCAGGTAAATTGCTAGTTGGTATTCGAATCATATTTGTTATGAATTATTAATACATTTGTGCTAAGAAACTGTATTTAGTTTAAATTGCCAATCTCCAATTGAATTGAAACAAAAATATACTTTCTTTTATTTATAGTTGAGCCGACCGGAATTAAAAATGGTTTTACAGCTATAAAATCCAATTTAAAATGTCTGACATGTAATAACCAGTTGATTCATGATGTGCCTGAAGTGAATCGACAACAATTGCAATCCGTGATTAAAAAATTCCCAGGACAACATCTCCTTTACTGTAGTCATTGTAATAAAGCACTTGTTGTTGCTGCAAAAAATAAAGAAAAAGTACCACTTTTCCAATCGCAAGGTGTGCTTAAAAAACATAAATTAAAAAACCCTCTAAATGAAAAAAGACAGATTAGGACCAAACGGCTTTGTGAAAATTGTGGCAAACAGTTCATTAACTATAAAAAACATAAACAACTCTGTGAAAAACAATCTGGACGGAAATACGAATGTAAGGAATGTCAGAATAAACAGGGGGATCCTCTGTTGTTTGAAAGCAAGCGCAGGTTAAAAATGCACGTCAAACTTTACCATGTACTGGTTCCTAAGTGTAACCTGTGTGCCAGGGAGTTTTCTCAACTGTCATCATTAAGGAAACATCGTCTTCTGTCACATCGCATTACAATTAAATGAACCTTGAATTAATACACATGTTAATTTATAGTTTTGGTTACTATATTTACTGGGTATTTTCGAAATCTTAATTATCTTTACTGCGTTTTCTGTTTCATTTTGTTTTCTAGCAGTACTTTTCAAATGACACATACTGACGCAAAATACTATTTATCCCTATTTCTTTCTGATCTGCATTTGCGTTGTTGCAGCCTTTTAAAAACTGGAATTCTAAGCGTTATTTTATTTTAAATGTAAATCAGCAGTGGTTGTGATGCTCATTATTAAATTTTGTAACTTTGCTTTGATACTGAAATAAACAGTTCAACCGGTTTTTAACAGTAAAAGAGATTTGTTGCTCTCATCAGTAAATACTTGTTGCGGTCCTGTAGTCTCTTTAAAAATTACGTTCTGCCGTTGTTTAATACCATTAAAATGCTATTATTACTGTAATTATAATAGTTATTGAGTGAAAATGGTTATTCGTGGTTTATAATCAGTATTTCGTACGGCACTATACATTTTTGATATTTATTAAGTTGGATGTCAAAAACTGTAATTGAATACATTAAAAATTATTGATTTTCGTATGTGCTGTATTTAGTTTCGAAGTGGTCATATCTACATGTAATTTAGGGAAGGTAACCACAGCCAAGTTTGAGTAGGGGTTGAACACATTTCACCATGCGGTTTGTCCAGTGGATGTCCCCAAAGGTCACCCAACGTTACCACCATGGTGAAATTCCATGGTGAATTTTACAACCATGGTGAATTTTACCACCATGGCGAAATTTACCACCATATGGTGAAATTTACCACCATGGTGAATTTTACCACCATGTTGAATTTTACCACCATGTTGAATTTTACCACCATGTTGAATTTTACCACCATGGTGAATTTTACCACCATGGTGAATTTTACCACCATGGTGAAATTTACCACCATGGTGAATTTTACCAACATGGTGAATTTTACCACCATGGTGAATTTTACCACCATGGTGAATTTTACCACCATGGTGAAATTTACAACCATGGTTAATTTTACCACCATGGTTAATTTTACCACCATGGTTAATTTTACCACCATGGTGAATTATACCACCATGGTGAAACACCATGGTGAATTATACCACCATGGTGAAACACCATGGTGAATTTTACCACCATAGTGAATTTTACCACCATGATGAATTTTACCACCATGGTGAAATTTACAACCACTTAATTTTACCACCATGGTTAATTTTACCACCATGGTGAATTTTGCCACTATGAGATAAAGATGTACATTTGTACTATTCGTATTTTGCATGACACGAAAATGTCATAGTCAATTGAAATAATTAGTTTGAGGATTATTAAAATGCAAACTTTTAATTAACTTTTAATGATATGACTCCTAGCTTTCTTGTGTATACATTATATAATTTTTTTTAGTCAGTTAAAAAACTGTTATTTCATATTTTCTCCAAATTAAGGGCATCTTTTGCATGTAAATATTTGGAGAAAATATTCAAGAAATGTAAATATGCCTAGAATGGTTCAAAATTGTCAATTGTATTTCATTATACGGAGCTGCGCTCCGCCATCAAATCCGAGCACAGAATTCATACCCAATAATTTTGATTGCAAATTATCTGTCAATAGTCAAAATCGTGTGGCGACCCTACTAAGCTAGTTATTCACGTATGGAACTTTAAAAAAAATGAGTTGAATATTTTTGATTCGTAAAACCTTTTAATGTTATCTAAAACTATTAAATAAAAACGTATTGAATTAATATTGCAATTTCCGGTGGAAAGGGAGTAGCAGCAGCTGAATTCTAAAGTAATGAGTAATTAATTTTAATCCCAAAGACCATCTCAAAATATATATGGATGATTTTAGTGATTAAGAAAAGAACGTGATGCTATTTGCGAGTTTAAAGATTTAATGCATATTTTTTTCTTAATTTAAATACAACAAATCAATAAGTAACATATTTGGGTATAAAGTTGTCAACATTAGGATTTTGTGTTAGCATTTCTTGACTATCGAAAACGGTGTTAATATGTCCAGTAAGTCCACTAACAGGAAGTTGCATCATGGCTTCCTGATAAGTCGGCGGTGGTAAGTCAGGATATTCAACAAAGGCTGGTGCTGAAGGTAGTGCTGTGTTCATTGGTGTATTATTATCCTGTCTTTGTCTGGCACTTCCAAGCTCTGCAAAATTTTCTCTCAAAGGAATATTTCCAATGATAATGGGAATTTTGTGTGTGATTGGCTCTGAGTCAGACGGCGTAATTTTAACTCTGAGCTCATAGTAGACATTTATGATTTTGCATTTATTTGTGACAGAAGGTGGGACAGACTTGACGAACAAATTGCTGGTACTCCAAGACATTTTTGTGCCACTTGGAATTCCACTCCCTACAGAACTGGAAATGATGTGTGATGATATTTTCGGATGAAGACTGTTATCAATCAAGGAGAAGACTCTTCTTCCTCGGAAAATGATTTTCTGCTGAAGAGTGACAGCAGAGCACACAGTTTCACTACTTTGATTGTCAATTTCCAAATAAACAGAGATATTTTCTCCAGGAACGAAACTTGACTTGGGAATTTTGACTGCGTACTTCACGGAGCCCAAAGACCAACAACAACAATTCAATTCTCTTCCTCCTTCGATAAGAACTGGGATTTTGGCTTTTGGAATTTTATTCAAGTCTACAATTCCATTGACCGTAAATGCAGCACGAAGTGAATACTCTGAAGAATTGTTAGTGTTTGGTGATTTTATTCCCGCCACACAATAATAACTGATTTTCCCGTAAGGTCCACACAAGGAAGATGGTAAATCTTCAGGTAATGAAGTTGAAAAATGAAAATCGTGTCTTCCTTCAGCTACATTTAAAGTCTCGCCACTATTTCCTGCCAATGGAACCACTTTACTGAAAATATTTTCTTTTGCCCAGTAACAATTACGAGATTTCCCATTTCCGTTTCGGAAATTCACTTCCGCTTTCCCAACGAAACTAATGTAAATGATTTCCACCAACTGTTCTTTTCCACAATTTATTATCACTTCTCCACTTACTGTCTCTCCTGGAAAATAAGAACGGTTCACATTGTTCAGATTCAAGAATACTGACAGCGACGAACTCATGATCTTCAAACTATGAGGCTTCCTTATAGCATAATGAAGAAATTAATTTTTATTCCAATTTTCATCACCATATTTTCTTATGGGGTAAATAAACGTATTAAGTGCTACTCTAATAATAGTAAATCAATAGAGGTAGACGTTAATTAGCATTATGTATTGTGTGATAAACACTTTCACATGTTACGTATCATTAAACAAACACTAAAATGGGCCATTAAACAGATTTTTATGACATAGTCTCATTGATATGCGTGTGTGGAGATTAAACAAGATTAGGGCATTCATAGATATATATATTAACTACACTTACACGTTATTCAACTCCTAAAGTAATAACAATAACCATATAACCAAAGTAGGTAGATACCTACCATTTATATTTTGTTGTTTATGAACTTTCGCTTAGTAAGTAAATTCATCATGTACCTTTATATTTCGTTTTAAATATAGATAAATAAATGTAGTGTTATTTTGGTAGTGCATATAGTGGACTTGCTACTTACAATCCGCTTACTTTTAATCGATAACCTCATTAATTGTGCCCAATATTTTATCAAATGCAGGATAAGAGATATAAATGATTTAAGGGGAAATATGTGTTACTATATTTATTCTGTATGAAAGATTAAACAGAGTTAGACTTAGGTGTTTTCCGTGAAATAAGTCATCCCATATCTTGTATGGTTGGATGGAAGCATTGGAAACTATCAATAAATATCAGACATTAATTAATTTACAGAAGGTAAAAATACCGTATATGTATATACCAAATATGCACGATGAGTGTATATATGGTATACGTAGCTAGCTATTTAAATTCCAATCTTAAATTAAGATTGTTTAAAAACTTGAACTCGATCGGGATTAAATTCCAAAATTAACTTGCTGAATTAGAATAACGTTACATATCAATACTCATTACCCACGCAGTACTGCACTGCAAATGACAGTTACTGCATAATGCCTACATAATTGAAGTACCTCGCTACGTACAATATAATTGAACTTGGTACTGTATATGTTCATGTTAAATTTTCAGACAAATACACAACTAATTTTAAACCTGCAATCATATATTCCAGAAATATAGGTTTAGTTTCTCAAGGCTTTCAAATAATTTCCATTGCTTTCTAACATTTCTCCAAAATTAGATGGTTGAAAAGGTTTAAATTACTAAAAATTATATGAATTCATGTTGTGCTATATTATCATGAGAATGCTCGGTAAACACAAAACCACGCCAATGGCGAGTTTTTTATTCATAAAGCGACGAGGTACTATATTTTAATAAAAATACAATATATACTAGCAATAAAGTTCGCTTTTAACAAAAGGTCACCCCGAAACTACAAAAAGTAAAAATTAGAGGTTATTGTTATATTGATTCAACATAGAAAATTGTGGGTACAAAGGACATGATCAACTAAACAACTAAAAGCAATGACTGCAACAACCCTCATCCGTTCATTCCAGTAAATCCAATTTTTAAAATAAAAATACATGCATAAAAATGTCTGTAATTAAAAGTGGAAATATTTGACCGAATTTTGACATGTCTTTCAATCATTTTTCAATTTCGCAGACATATTTTGGGTTACAAAGATGAGCTTTTTATCTGAGCGTGGGGAGGTTAAATAAAAAAGAAATTATACTTAATTGTGACCAAAATTACAATAGCTAATACTCTTATATTATTTTTTATTAACATTCACAAAATTGATACAATACATTTTTACAGGTAACCGAAATTAGTAAAAGTATGAATAAAATGAAAACACATCTTAATGTTATTTTAATCGAAATATTTGCAGTGTTTTAGCCCCACTGCCCCAATTAAATAATCTTTGTATTTCCATACATTAATAGTCAACCAGGAATCTGCTGATTTGAATCTCTTCCCCATAATCCGCATAGTTTCCATCAACACGCTCTTTAAAGAATTCTCCCCAAGTAAATGGTCTGTATTTCTGAGGGTTTTCTTTGGTCACGCATTCCTTGAAGGGTTTCACCACTGTGTCGTATGATAATGTGCGAAACAGGGGAGAACTGAACCTTTGCTTTTCTCTGTTTGCCAGAACTCGGTGGACAGGGGCTTTGTACTGATCATTAGACCACACCTGTTGACAAAATAATTATTATTAGCGTATACTAACCAAATTCATGGAAATTATACAAAGCTTTGCTATACATGAATATTGACCAAATATCTGAAACTTAAAACTTACTTGAGCCATGTCTCCAATATTTATGACAAAGGAACCTGAAATTATCAATAAAAACAAATTAATAACAAACAGCAGATAAAAATATTTTATATTTAAACACAATCTTGATAAATCGATATGAGTTCCATATTTTCCCTATTTTTATAACAATTTAAATATTTTATGTATATTGTATCTTTAATAATGAAACCAAAGAAAAATTGCTACTACTTATTTAAAGCAGTTAATGATCAAAATACAGTCATTGAGTTCTAGTCTATCTAATCTAGTATGTATTCTTTCAGGATGGGATTAAAATAAAATATTAATATACCTACTTCAACAAGGAGAAAAATGTTAAATCACCTGGAACTGGAGGAATATCGTAATATTTTCCATCTCTTTCGACCTGAAGAGAGGCAACGTTGTTATCTTGCAACAAGACTGTTATAGAGCCTGGGTCTGTGTGAGGACCAACTCCTAAGTTTTTATTTGGGTCAGGGCAGACAGGATACATATTTAGCCGACAAATGCTCGTTTCGTAACTGCCTTTGCTCTCCATGTCCATTTCTTTCAAACTTACATTCAGTGAAACAAAAACCGCTTTCATTAGTTCTTGAGATAAAGTGTAGACTCCCTGAAAAAATAATACATCAATAATTACCTCGAGCCAAAAGGATTCAAAAAGATTTAATAATATCACACATAATTATGGCAAATGTTAATGGTTTCTATAAATGAAATTTGAAATAGGAACTTACATTAAAATATTCGATGAGCGTACTTTTGAACTCTGGCATTCCTTCTGGCCAAAGATTTCCTCCATCCACTTTAAATCCTAAATCGTTCCTCACCAACTCCGCTCCAAAATCAAAAACTTCTTTCCAGTCAACTCTTTGTTTTGTCAATTCTTGATCATAGTATCCTCTAAAGTTTTCCTAAAAATGGGAAAATATATTAATTTATTAGCTATGAGCATGAACCCGTCGGAACATAAAACTAATTTTAAAAATTTTGATTTCGCAGCGTTTTGTTTATTAATTCAATTAATTTTTCGAAATTCGCTACCTTATGTATTCAAAATTTCAAACATAAAAACTAAAAGTCGATATTAATGATAACTAGTTGTTATAAACTGCTCAATGAGTCAAATTATGCATTCCGTATTTTTATTTTTTTTAAATTTTAGAGTAAGATGGGTTTCAAAAAAATGTCAAACTTCAAAACTTACCGGGTTTCGAAGGATAGATTTCTTAAATTCCGATGGCTTTTGAAAAAATTTTAAACTTTGTTCTGTAAATCGTTTGATTAAGTCTAGCTCAACATTGTGACCGACGACATAGAAAAATCCCCAGTCTCGACACGCATCTCCAATTGCCTTTATGGTTTTCTTTTTTGCCTCAGAGTCTTCATTTTCGTTAAATAAAGCAGAGACTTCAATAATTGGAACTGTTAAAACTTCGGCGGGCATTGTATTTATGATATTTAAGTTTTTTTATGAAAATGCAATGTCAAGTTCAGGTGTAGTGACAATAACGTTAGAAAATTATGTAGCTACAGCTTTTCCTTATGGTATTTATAATGTTAATTATCTTGTTGAAATTGGCTTCTGATTTATCAAAACCAGATCCAACTTCCACACGCAAAGTCGCAATTATACGACTGCAATGAATACCGAGCTGTTTATATACACAAGATGTTAATGGTGAATTGCGATGATGTAATAACTTCAACTTGTGAAATCACACTGATCTTTATTTAATACAATAAAACCTCGATGTTACATCTCTCAGCAAAAAAGTTTAAAGCAAATCAAAAATAAGTTAAATTCCTTGGAAAATTATCCACATAGCTTTTAATTCATATACTTAATCATCATTGCTATATAGCTAGCTTTTATTAACCATCCTATGTGACACTTAATTATTTGCTATTCCGTCCAGCTAAGGAGCCTAAATTTTTTAAAACTATATTTTATAAATTTTGTATGGTTAGGTTTTGGAACCGAAAAATTTAGTGTCCAAAAAATCAGCTTGAAATTGAGAAACTACTCTTGTTATATTTTTCTCAAAAAAGTCTCGTTAGGGAATATCTAACTTAAGTCTAACTTTAAACGAAAGTTTTACTGTATGTAGGTATTTATCTTAGTTAAAAACGTGACGCAGCACATTAATGTGTCCCAATCTTGTACGACGACACAGTCATATGTTTCATTTAAGGGTTGTGGCTTGCACAAACTTGCATGACCTGTTTAGAAATATTTTCCAGAATGACCGATACTGATTGGATAATTAATGATGAAATGAGAGGATGAACTACACCGTGTGATACATTTTTGAAATCTACTTTGCCTAACTCTTACAAATGGCTGAAACCGTAAATGTTGTAATAGTACCCATGGATGTTTACATCGGATTTAAACGAAATCTACTTTATTTTAACATAGTTTGTAACAAATTGTAATATTTAGCAAACATGTAGTTCTACTAATTCGACTACATTATTATTACTGTTTACTACAAACAAGTACCTATACGTATTGGTTCTCAGGATTATGAGCACAGTATCCATACTAAATTTTTATGAATACGGAAATTGGAGAAATATATCATTGTGGAACCCTAAGGATCCTTTATGTTGCATTATAGAGTCAGTGACATTGATATCTTATAAGTTTTCTGTAATAAAGCTAGCACGAATATTAAGACACCGCAGTGATAAGTAACGACCTGTTTCATGAACAGATTTCTTAAGTGCAAATATACATCGCATAATATTCTTATACACCCATCACTAAATGGAATACTATAGTCCCCATTCATTCGAGAATTCTCTAATAAAGATTAACTTAATTGCCTACAGTTGAACTTAGCTTCTAACTGTGCAGTTCCTATTTTTAGAGATTCGACGGAAAGATAAAAGAGATTCGATGGAAAGACCGGAGATTCCATGCAGTTGTGCAATCATAACATTAAATAGAAGTATATAATATAATATATAATATATATTATTTGTATTTTGTTCAAATAATTGTTGAATACAATAGCGTCATAATAATAATTCTCTAAGATAGTAATAGCATTAATTGTAATAATTGTAAGGGGTGATTGTAATAAAATTATATTGTATGATATATTGATAATCCATTTATATACCTAAATCTTTATCATGCTACTGCTGGTGTTAATGGGTATCTATTGGATAAGTATATGCAAAAATATTTCCTTTTAACATTCTAACACAAATACCAAACTCTGATTATACACCAACAGACATTCCTATGATTAAAATTAAGCACATATGCCATTCGCATCCCTCCATACCACATAATATAGATTACAGATTTGCAAATATATAACTTAGTTTGTGAAAGAGAATATTATAAACTATGTTTTATGTTCAGTTATGTATCTGTTAGCAAATACTTAAGAACCTACCCTAGGAGGAAAGATTTTATTCGTTATCTGACCTTTCATTTAAAGGCTTGCCATAATATAGACACAGTAGTAAAAGATACATGTTGGTTTAAAAGGATAAAAATAGCGAAGCAGATCCTGTGATTAATTTCAATGTAAAAGACATGACAAGATTTGAATATTGATGAGAAAAGCGCAGGGGCCAGAATAATAAACCATATACGAAGCCGGCAATAATGGATCTGAGACATCGGTCAAAATGAGTCATTATTTAAAGACACATTTCATAGATTGATTTCACCCTTTTATTTTCAAATAGGCAATAATCTGCATTTTCGTCGATATGGTTAATACGACGAGTTGGTTCAAATTCACCATCATTCCAGTACATCGGGCCCGTGGTAAACGTAATAATATGTGAGAAACGTTCGACAATGCGAAATATCATAGCGTCATTTACATTTTCGTCATCTCCGTGATGCCATACTAATATCAAATTCGGAGATTTGATTTTTGTTATAATTTTTGACTTTTTGAGGTAAGGACTAAGGTCCAACACAAGTATGTCTACTGCTCATCTCAATATCTCGGCCTTAGATTTTGCAAACTCACACAATGACATTTTAACACTCCTTGGAATCTAGTCCAAATTTAATGGGAGGTTCTCATCAACAATATGCTATAATATATATGACGTAATAGGAAAATATTTGACAAGCTTCTGCAGTCTGAGAACGTTCATAAATAGAAATAAAAATTGGTTTTTTATTCATCAATGTAATTAGAGATTTTAATGCTCGTTCAACATATACGTAAATTAAGAATTTTTTCATTTCAATTTAATTATTAAGATAAAATTAATGCAATTATCTTCTTGAGAGTGGGTTGAAAATACACAACTGTATAGCATAGCCCCAAGTTGCATTGATGATGTAGGCTGCACATTTTTTCCCTTTGGTACAGATTGTAGCAAAAGTAAAAAATTCAGTGTCTTCTTGAAGTTTGCAGCAATGTGCATGTCATTCAACCTACTTTTTTATTTCAATGATGCAAGGACACATCAATTAAATCAATTATATTTTTTGTATTAGCTTATTGCGTAATATAGAAATTACTCCTTTCTTATTAAGACAAATTCTGGAACCATTAACCAATACTGAGGTAAAAAAAATTATTGAAAGTTTGAACTCTGAATTATTCTCATCAAATTATAATATAATACCTACGTGATTTTCACATTAATAACGACATTGAAAACGTAAAATACAGTATTCTGTTATTCCAAATATCTTATGATGTTCACAATGAAATTGAAGTTCGAGAAGCGCTTTGAAATCCATGCATTTTGCACATCATTGCACTATACCTTGTACATAATACAGGGAAAAACTGAAGAGGGTACAAACTATTAATTTTTAATAAGAAAGTCATCTGAAAATAATTATTACTATTGTTCAGTCACCTAGTCAAAACGATTTCTTTTGCAGAAAAGAACTTTTTTTAATCTTATTAACAATTGCCCTTATAATTATTGTCCTTATAATACCACTTATAATTTTACATAGCAATAGCATAATTTAATATACCTACCTACATTAAACTACATATTTAGACCCTGAAAGTCCCTGAACCATGATATATCACTCTACATCCTCTTATATCATAAGCCTACGCCAACTTAATAGTTACTCGGATTCAGCAAAAAGAATATTAAAAAGCAACAATAATCATGAATTTGCATTTATGACAATTTTTTACAAAAACTATACAATTCCTCATGAATTGGATCCTATAAATAGACACCTGAGTTTTCTATTGATGAGCATTTCAGTGAAGACGACCAAAGAAGTTATATTCACACAATTTTTCCATTTCATAAAATATAATTAGAACCTTTGAAGATGAAGTCAATATTGATTTTAGGCTCGATTTTATTTTTAGGTAAGTACAATTCTGAAACTTCCGATATAGAGTTTTGTGTTTTTGGACATATATGTATGTAATTATACTAAAAATTATTGTGAAAAGCATTTAAACAATTTTTCAGCTTTGGTGGAGTCCACAACTCTTTCTAAGCCACCAGTCCCTTATGATAACGAGGGTTGTTGGCAGGATGGAAAGCCCATTAGCGAGCAGCAAGGCAATCGTTCTTCAGTTTTATCAAAAACTCTTTTTTGACCAAGACCCAGATGCAATTGACAACTATGTCGGCTCGTACATTCAACACAACCCATTTTCCGCTGACGGAAAGTCTGGACTTAAGGAAATCATTCCCCAACTTCTGAAAGCTGCAACAACGAAAATCGTAGATATCAAGCGTGTTGCTGCCGATGGAGATTTGGTTTGGGCACATATGAAAATGAACGTCTTCGGCAGAGAGAGTGCTGTCGTTGATATTTTCAGAATTAAAGACGGAAAGATTGAGGAACATTGGGATGTCATTCAGGCAATACCAGAAAAATCCCGCAATAGCAACACTATGTTCTAAAGAATGATATAAATATAATTCTACGAGAATAATATTGTAGCGACGAAGTTTAAAAATTATTAAATCACTATCAAAAAATAATGATGGATATTATTATGTATGTGCTATGATGTCATTTATATTTATCTGCAAAGAAATTAACTAATTTTTGGAGAACATAAAGAAAACGCATACTGCATACTTAATATATATATTTAGTGTATATCTAAAAGCAAATATTCATAGCAAACTTTTGTAACATGATTTATATTTAAATTATATTGTTTAAGGGTTTTGCAGGAAAAGAGGTCAGGGTAAGTGAAATTGCCATTTTTGAGTAAAGGGTGATTTATAAAGCGTTTAAGTCGACACAGGGTAATACAAATTTCGTAATACAAATTTTCTCATAATAACATTTTGATTGACATAATCATATTATATCAAAACTACTTACTTCCTCATTAAAATAAGAAACGCATTACAAAATGTAAAGTGGATTCCCAAAGAAATAATGAGGCTCAAGACGAAATCTTCCTACGAATTTTTGAGTCACATTGTACATGCAGTTAGTATTTTAGGTTAACACAACGGCAAGTCGGCAGTTGTCTGAATTTTGGAAGTCAAGATTTGGGATAACTCAACGGCTGTATTATATTCGAAATTTATCTTAACACAATGTAAATACCAATCGATAGAAACTGTGACACACTTTGGGAGGAAAATCCTCTTTTATTCACGTTAAGAAATAGAAATTGCATGTCTGGCTAAAGAGTGGAAGTTCTTTATTTCTCTATTTGAATATTTTAGCAATCTTTTCAGAAATGGCCAGTCTTCGTCTTGTAATTTCTTTCTTAATTTTACACGTTGGCCTTTCGTCAGGTGCCAAAATCTTAATAGTAAACCCATATTATAGTGGTTCACCGCTATTGACACTGCTTTCGATCGCTGAATCGTTGGCCGAACGAGGTCATCACATCGACATTATCAAATGGAAAGATGTACACGAGTATCCAATAAATCATCATCCAAATATTACATATACTGCATTATCAATGGACAATAGCGACGGCAAATGGGATTTGCTAACGAAAGGGAAAGATGCTGCATTTGAGGTTAAGACAATCTAAATTTAAATAAACAAACAAATTAAATTAATCGAAATTAACAAATAATTTAAATCAATCTAAATAAACAAATAATCTGAATCGATTTACATATATTAACTAAAAATCTGAATACATAATAGTAATAGGGAAGAAAATATATAGTAATCGAAATCTTCTGTTTATATTCTTCCAGTATCCACATGATAAATTGACGAAGCCTCAAGGAGTGTCACGGATCCCAAGTCCTAAAGCTCTATTACTTGCATTCGAAATGCTCCAATTATTTAAATATCAATGTGACACTCTGTTGGGAAATAGCAAGCTATTCAGCCAGCTACAAAATGCAAAATATGACATTGCAATTGCCGAGCTCATTATCAACGAATGTGGACTGGCTTTGATTCATCAGCTGAAAATCCCAGTCATAGGATTCTGGGTTCCTAGTTTTGCATCTGTTCAGCCGGACTGTACAACGGCATTCTTACCAGCTTCACACGTCCCTGCTATGTATTCAAAATTAGGACATCGCATGGACTTCTTTGAGAGGACACTGAATTTTGGAATTAAAATTGTGTTCCAACTTGCGGCTTCTCTCCTGTTTTTCATAGTTAACCGTTCTGTGCAAAATTATTATCCTGGAACACCACATCCGTCAGATTTACTTCTAAATATCAACGGGATGCTAATTAATAGTGATCCTTCCGTGGAATACCCGAGACTTCTTCCCCCCACATTTATTAACGTCGGAGGATTGCAAATCCGACCGCTGAAACCTTTACCCGAAGTAATCCTTAAGTATTTCCTTAATTAAAAAACATTATGTAATTACTTTTATTAATAATAAGGAAATAATTATTTTAATTATCAAATTACTTTCTATTCAGGATATTGAAAATTGGATTGAAAGTTCTGGGGATGATGGAGTAGTTTTAGTTGCAATGGGAGTAACTCATGACCTTAACCTTGTGACAAAAGAAGTTCAGGGATATTTTTTGGAAGTTTTCAGCAAATTCCCTCAAAAATTTCTTGTGAAGTTTGAAGGAAAAATGAACCATGTTCCCTCAAATGTCAAAGTATCAAAATGGATTCCACAACAAGATGTTTTGGGTAAATATTACAATAATGTACCTATGCAATATTTTTTAGTAACTTTTTCCATGAGGCATTATTTCTAGTGTCATTTAATAAACACTTTTATTATCAAAGGGATAAATCAAAAACTAAAAAAGTGTTAATTACTCCTAATTTGTGAAAGTATAGAGACAGAATTTTGTAATTTATGAATTTTTAATTTGATTCGAAGGAAATTTGATTTATTTTTAGGACATCCTAAAACAAAAGCTTTTATTAGTCACTGCGGTGTACATGGAGCTTTGGAGGCAATTTATTACAGTGTCCCTATGATTTGTATGCCCCTGGGTGTCGACCACGGAGATATGTTCACGAGAGTGAAAGAAAAGGATATTGCTCTTCATCTGGATAAAAACACAGTTACCAAGGAAGAAATCGCCTTCCAACTCACTGAAATATTGTATAATTCAAAATATAGAAACAACATCAAGAATGTATCAAGAATTATGCGAGATACGAAAGAAACTCCAAGAGAAAGAACAATAGAATTTATTGAATACATGATTCGCCATAAAGGAGCAGAACATTTGCTCCTGTCCAGTCGATATTTAAATTGGATTCAGTTTTATTCTTTGGATTCAATAGCTTTTGTACTCTTTATGGCACTTTTGATATTGTACATACTATGCAAAATAATTAGATTCAGTACCAAGATACTTAAACCCTTGTTTTGTAAGAAAACAAAGAAACTGGATTAAAATTCATGATTAAAAAGCTATACTTGAACAAACGAAACAAAATTATGGGATACCCAATAATTCACTTATGTTTCTCTTTCGATGGGAAGTTTTTTTAAATTCATAATTAAATTTTATATAAGTACCTACACCAAACTTTATAAATAAAAATTAGAATTTTGGGAATAATTTTAATGTCCTGAAGACCTAATTTACAGTCAACAATAATAAGATTACGGATTATAAATTGTCGGTAATTGGCATAGCTGATAGAATTTTTGTAATAGAGTAGATACGAGAATCTATAATGATTCATCAATATAGATTCTCGTAGAACGGTTACCTACCGAAAAGTTTCAGTTATTAAGTACCGGTACTCTAATTTCATCAAAATCTGAATAAAGTAACGGATTGTAGTCATTCGTTGAGGAAGTTTTCTTTCTATAATAAGAATGTTAATTAATTTAATAAATTAATTGGTTTGATTGATTTAATATTTTTATATAAGTAGATTATTGTGACTTATTCGTGAATTTCCTAAATATGTTGCATTCCTTCTGCAGCAGGTAAGACAGGTAGGCGATTGCAAAAATTGATAAATAGCTTAAATTGTACATCATCATCATGAAGGATCATCATATTATAACTGAAATTATATACTTGTACATGTACATATTAAAAGTTCAAAAATATCAACATACGAGTACCGTTACATTGGCAAATATTCAATTAAAAAAAATTGATAAAATGCTCAAATTTTTCACTATTCCATAGATGTGGGATCACCAATTAATTTTTATTAATAACGATGGTTATTTTATAACAGCCAACTAAAGTTGTTATATCTGCTTGCCGAATTACAAAGAGATTTGCGATACCATATTAAAATATTGCTCACTCTACACAAATAGACATGTATTAGCTTGAATATTATGAAAATGTAGCAGTATTAATCGAGAGTAATATTACAGAACGAAGTGCATCATCGAATAATTATGTTCCGCTACTGCATGCAACAACTAACTGCGTGCTATTAAAATAAAATATAATGATTGCGTTTGACGTTAACTTTAATAGAAATCTTGGTGACAGACATGCAGAGTGACTATTCATAAAATTTAACCTTCACATGTTTATAAAACTGCACAAATTACACAATGGTCCTAATTGAACTTTTGATTAAATCTACAGATATGATTTACAGAGACCGACAGTGAATTCGTCCAGAAATACTTTGACAATTGTAATTGCAAAATGCGATCTCGCAATTAGAGAGGAGAAATCCTCAATTCAAAACTAATTCGTTATGCAACGCCATCATGCAATGTGATACCATGTAATAGCATTATAGCTCTCATTTTTATTTTATTAGGAGTTACTGCAACTCAATAAAAAATGATAAGTCATCAGTTACAACCGAATTACATTTATTTAATGATAAAAAATAACAAAAAGGAATATAGTAGCAGATTCTAGTAGGATAAGTAAAGGCTAGGTATTGCATATTGTACTTCCAACCTAGAATAAGGTCGTAGCCACCCAACAAAACATATACATATGCAAAAAAGGAATAGCTGTCGCATTGCGGAAATGTCAAATATTTCAATTAAAAGATCTTTTTAAAACTTTTTTTCACTTTCGGGATGCAAATGCAAGCAGTCCAATAGTATATATAATATGTTGATGTTGCAATTTTGGGGATAGTTTTACATTTAGTTACCTTCCTAAATATTTAACTAATGCCCGTCAATATAAACAGTGGAAATTATTTATTGTTAATTCACGACGTAGCAACCGTTTCACGACTACGAACAAGGATCTATACATGTAAAATGCAAAGGGTGAAAATAAATGCATTTACTTGTTCTGGCTCTAAGCTATGGAATATATTAGCTGAGGTACACTTTGTAATTTTGAGAACAAAGAATTTTTTGGGTTTATTATTATTTTTATTTTCATGATATTATATGTTGATAGTATATTTAGGTATTTAATATTTCTCAAGTGAAGACCGGTCAAATAAAGATCCATCGAAAATAATCAGTTGTGTTGAACCCACGATACGATACGTCATTCGAGTCATTCAGATTCTACAGAAACTTATTGTGGCACATCTATGGAAATTATAAAAACGAATGATAGTACATGTCTATAATAATAAATTTATGTCATTAAATTTTGTGATAAGTCAGTAGACCTTTGAGATAGTTGTCGAAATAAATTCATGCAAAAAAGAATGAACTAAAACGGATAAAATGTTAGCTTTAGAAATGGCTTCATCCGGTGTTGTTTCCACAGCTGAAATTTTAAAACAAAGTTATTACACTTCAATAAAATAAAATAAATTCTTTGACATAAAAATAAAATGTTTACTAGCAATAGCTATAAGCGTAATTCGAGTATTTTTGCTACTGCAATTGTTAAAAATAGTATTTAATATTTGTATTGACAAATTACGTTTGACTTAGTGACTGTTTACCGAACATGAAAAACTGGTATATATTTTTTAAATGGATGACTTAAATTGAAATGTCAACAATTTCACGTTTCTATTCCTGAAAGACAGTACCAGTAAATATTAACTTTTTAATAAGTTTACACCCAGCTTTCTCTAATGCAAATAGGTTAATGAAGTTTTAAAGCTTTTCACAACCTTGGTTAAAATTATTTTGCATTCAATAATTATTATTTTGCAATATTAGCAGAGGATATTTCATATGGTTGGTTATACCTACCTTGGTTGAAAATAGTGTCCGTATTATTTGACATAAGTTTGTCTACTATAGAAAGTAGATCTGCTTCTGAACTGCTTTCATTATACTCGATGTCGCTACTTTTCCCATTCGCTTTGAATCTTGAAATAACGTACATGTATATTTGAGTCTTGGGAATGTCATCAAGAAGTTTTGGTAACATTCTTGGAATCAACGTATCATAGTTTGGCGGCTTTGAAAACTCTTCATTAGAAACAATTCCCAATGCCACAAAATGGCAGGAAATGTTTAACTAGGTAAGTAAATAAAAGGCATTACAACATGCACAGTTATTGCATAAAAATGCAGCAAGTATGCTTTTTTAAGTAAAATATTTTGAAGGGGAAGCTGCTCACTGTTATCAATATAATTAATGCGTCCATTCTACACAATAGTATGTCACACTCTCCCACTAACATATACACCAAATACATACATTATATAGATTAAATATATACCTATTTACAAATACAATAAATTTATAAATACAATAAATAATGGGGATAATAATAACGAAAAGTCATATACGTAAAAATGACAAAATTATGTTGATATTACCATTAGATAAATTACGAAAAATAAAATTTTTTTAAGTATGAATAAGATTCATTTTTCATTTGTGATTTATTATAGGATAAATATTACTCAATTCCAGTGTTATTTGCATTGTATTTTTATCAATAATTGTATACGAGAGATTCAACTGGGGGAGGAACCTATAAGCGTAATTTAGTAAGATTCTGTGACTGAAAAGTAGAAATTACCATTTTTAAAACATAAGTTGAAATTGAAACATTCTCTTTCAAAGTCCCAACATTTTTTTTTAATTCGGCAAAACAGTCCAAAACTGGTAGATTCGGCCTTCCATTTATATGGAGATAGTGTATTGGGACCGCTTTGTTGTTGCAGCACATGCCTTCACTTCTTAAGACTTCCAGAGTCTGCACTTTACTGCTGTTACAAGAGTGCTAAAAATAAAAAGTGAGTTAATAATTGAATCTCCAAATTTGTACATCCCACCTACAAAATAGCAAATTAATTTTCGTAAAACACAATTTTTATGTATGACATTTCACACCACACTCACCGCATTACGTAAACTCCATAAGGTCAAAACATTACTGCCTCCACAAATCTGATTTTTCAAACAATAGCAATTAATTACTGTTTTTTATTTAGGTTTCTAGAATAGTAGGCCTTTAGCTCCATATTTATTGCGGTTAAGTTATAGTTATCATTTCATCGCTTTTTTACACATTTCAAATATTTAAATATTTAATTCTAATTGTAATAAAAAATGAATATAGAAATGCAGAATTGTTACTTGTTGTTCAATGTCGTAATAATAGCCCCTGATTTTTTTCAACCGTTCCAAGCCTTTGAGAGACTCTAAAAACAAAGGGGATTACACTTTTAGTAAAAGTTATACTTCAAAACTAACCAAGGCTTAAAAACAAACAAACAAATAAGCCACAACAATGCCACCCATTTAATGTGTCTCATTTTCTGCTCTCTTTTAAATCAATTTCCATAGGATTTAATAAATACGATAAAATGCATGCCTTAGAATTGTAATATTATTACCATCAAAAGAAAATCCAACTTCCTGTATTTTTTCCATTATTTTTGTCTTGATGCTTTCAGGATAATTTAGCATAATATTTTCGGCAAATTCCTTAATAGTCAATGAAGAGTCGTCATAATTGATCGACTTCTTTACTATGCATTCGTACACCTTCCACTTAGTGAACGGACATGAAAATGAAAAAATGGCTAAGTGCTGCAGTCGATATTTAAATACAATAGAACTTACAAGGTTTTCAACTAGGATAAGGTATGTATTAAATGTAAAAGAGCAGTTTAAAATCTTCACTTACAAAATATTGGGAAATATCTTCAGCTGGATAGTCTTCGCCTTTCTTAATTGAATCTGAACATTCTTTCATCAAAGCTGGCTGGAAACTAGTAATATTCCCTGGAGAAACCACTTGGCCATTACAACAATGTTCGTTGTCTTTTTTATAGTATCGCAAGAGCTTGGATTGCGCATTTGTCGTTTGACAAACTTCCTCGGCCTAATTAACAACAACTTACATTTTGATGCAGAATATTAAATACTTTAAAATTAAAATCACGATTTTCATCAGAGTTGTTAATTTGAGCAAAATCAAAATATTTCCACTAAATACGTTTACTTTTCTGTTGATAATGGTATTTTAACGTACTTATGTCTAGCCTCAACATTTAGGCATACTGGGTACATGCTAAATTGCAAATAAGATTGGGTATCTAGTTTACAATTTATTATTGCTACAGTATAATATTTACGCTTTGTCAAAATGTCATTTGTTATGGTTGCAGTTTTACGCTTTTGTATAGAATTATTTGCAACAAATTTTTGACATTCAAACTGAATAATTTAAACATA
>JAAAYG020087812.1:0-35829 GCA_009936455.2 Tomocerus minor | reverse complement strand
TTTTGAATGCATTCCCTCCACTCCAAAAAACCCTAAATTTTTCCTATACAGAATTTTATTTTTGAAAATGTTGAAATCTGAAGCCCTCGAAAAATATGAGTAGATTTCAAAATTTTTAATTTCATTGCTCTACATTAAGCCGTTTTCCTTGAAAATGGGATGGCAATCGTGTAAACCCCTCCTTAATTAATGGCAGATCCGAGTAATACTTCGTTGCTCTGCTGCTGATATAGGATGATTGCCAATGGTGTAACTTAAGACTTGAGACGTGGAAACTCCGCGCCAAAATATTAAGTCAAATACTAACAAAACAAGTTGACAGTTGAACGACTTTCCGACATGAACGTCACAAAATGAACCACTGAAGTTTGAATAGCCTACCTCCAAATATAGCTCAGCTTCAGTTTGAACAATAACACCCCCGTACAACGTAATACCTAAAACCACCGCACGCGCACCCATTTATGGAATCCCCATAACTACGGCAACTACTTAAATAAGTTATAACAGTCCCGAAGAAAGAATATTATAGGGCGGAGGCCAATGAATTAGCGAAAAAAAAGTTGACGTCACTTGTTTTTCTCGCTCCTCGACCCTCAAATTCTAGCTGTGCACTAAGGAAAAAATTCCCAATATCTGCGTCAAAAATGTTTGTGTAGCAAATACCTTTGAAAACGTTCAAAAGGCATATAAAAATGAAGAATCAATGAGAATTTATTTGAAAAAAATATGAGGGGAGGGACTACCCCCCTTTGGGGCTATCTTTTCTTCCGTTAGAGGTACCCGTCTGAAAATCATAAAAAACGTTCCTTATACATCTGAAAGCACAACTGTAAAGTTTCGTTCAAAAATATTCGTTACTTTCTGAAATACTGAACTTTGAAGTCAATTTTTTTCCATTTTGGTTCCTACTTTAAGGGTCCATATCTCGAAAGGCAACTTATAGCCTTTTAAAAACGCGCCCAATACTGCGCTGATTTCAAAGTGCTATATTTTCTAAAATCGGCTTGTCTGCGGCAAAATGCCAAAACGTACGTGTTCTATGATATGCAGACTATGATTTAAAAATTTTAAACTGGACAAAACCGCTGCTGCCTTTCGAGATATAGACCCTTAAAGTAGGAACCAAAATGAAAAAAAATTGACTTCAAAGTTTAGTATTTCAGAAAGTAACGAATATTTTTGAACGAAACTTTATAGTTGTGCTTTCAGATGTATAAGGAACGTTTTTTATGATTTTCAGACGGGTACCTCTAACGGAAGAAAATATACTGGGGGTATAATAGGGTTTACTGTGTTTTGATTTAGATATCCCAAGGAAATAATTAAGGTGTACCGTGGCGCACGTGCGGTGCACTTATTTACATATCCCGGTGGGTAGTGGGTACTAATTAAGTATTTATGATTTTTCTATTTACTAATCAGAGAAAACCGGTACATTAGGTAATTTTCAATTTATTTTTTATGATTTTTGAAAAATTTATAGTAATTTTAGCTTGTACAGACTATCAAAGTAGCTGCATACTGCATAATGCTCTTAGGGCTCAGAATTGGCTGCCATGGGTTTTGGGTATGTTATTGTATCGACTGAAGTTGGGCTACTTGTAGGTTCTCTAAAATTAACTTGGCTATTATGAGACGGTTATTTCCAACGAAAAAGTAAGCTTAAGCTGCAAGTAGGTAGTCAGTGAGTGACGGTCAGGCTCAGTAGCGAGTGATCAAAAGATTAAAATAGATCCGGCTAATGTAAAAAGTTTTGAAAAGTCATTAAAGCTAGAAATCAGAAGGTTCGAATAGTGTTAAAAGTAGACAGCACATCGCTGTGTTGTGTACCCTTTAATTTTGTCTGTTGTCTTTCCAAATGAACGTTGAAAGTGCGTTGGTGTTTACTGGTCACTGGTGACTGGAAATAAAAAAGTTTCAGTTGCCAGTTTTTTTACAACGACGGTGGCTAAATCTAAGATATAATAATTAGAAACTATTTTGCTTGTCAGGTCACAGGTGAATTAATTATTTCGTCAAGAACCATTACTACATTAATAATTTTAAAAATTGTAGCGTTAATTCATAATTTAAACAAAAATAAAAATATTTAAACAAAAGTAATACTGTATATAAACACACAACTGTTGACTGGGATAAAATGTAACCATAAGTTTGGATTGGCAGTTGGAATAAAAATATATTTGTTACATCAAAACTTAGCTAAATATTTTCTTCCAATGCAGAACTTAGAGACCGGTTTTCCGATGGAGTCCCCAACGTCAGATAAGAAGTGCACCTACTTTTCTCTTGTCATTCCCGAGGAAGATTCTGCAATCACACAAGGTAAACATATTTAATATTTAGCTGTTAAATAGTGTCAACAGTTATTGTGCATGTAGCGTTCAATTACATTTTCCTAATAAATGGACGTCTATCACTTATCTTTCTTCTAAAACATTTTATAGAATATATAATTAGGGTAAGAGATCAACATGAATTTCCGGATAATATGTATGTTCTTTTAATAATCAATTTAATTATTTCTGACTTTAATCCAGATAAATCTGTGGTGGCCACAAGCTTAAAGGATTTACAGCCCCTTCTTAAAAGAAACACACACGCACGTTTTCGAGCTTTTACGAATTACGAAGATGCTTTTAAATATATAAAATTTCCCGATGCTCCAGAATGTGTAACTCCGTCCAAATTACAATCAAAACCAAGAGGTAAGCAAATACTTCAAGAATCAATCGATCTTTTTTGGCTATATACAGATAAACCTGCTCTCATACTAATATTTTATGACAATTTAATGGTTTTTAAGGAAGGGCGTCCTTGCCAAATACTATTCGTACTGGTGACACCCGAAGTCTTTCTGAGGAAAGAGAACGAGCAAACAATTTTCCAACTCCAAAACCTCAAGATATGGCTTTAGTCAACTCATACATTACTAGACGACTTAACAATAAACTCTCCGATGTCTTAAAACTGAATCCACGTCTTTTGTGCTCTGATTGTGATGTTGCCCCAGCTGTTCATGAAGGGACGAGACTTAATGCTCTTCACGCAGCTGCTAAAAATAATAACTATCAAGCAGCACAAATGATTTTGGAAATAATATCCAGTATTTCATTTTTTGAAAAGCTTTATCCGAAAGACAATCCCGTCACAAGAAGGTATATATCATTAATAACACATGTATATACATACTAGCTATTAAATAATTTTCAGCAATAGCAAAAATAATTGCGTATTATGATATTTTTTATAAACAGTGAAAGATGCCGGCATTTAAATATTTCTTATTTAAACACACCTGATAAAATGCTCCTTGAAACTCCGCTTCATTATGCAGCAAAGTTCAACGCGATTGATGTTTTAAAGTTGCTAGTTGTTCACCCTCTCTGTAATTTGGATCCTAGAAACGACCAGGGACATACTCCTGTTGAGGTAAATATTGCTTGTCACTATTTCTAAACGTTTATCAAATAAGACTATTCATTATTTTGTTAAAGATAAATACAATGATTATCGTAGATAGCCGGTTCTCGATGTAGTGGACAAAATCATGCACAAGAGAAACAGGAAGTGGTGCGTATTTTACAAGAAATCTACATTGTTCCAATTTGGAGAGATGTTCTTAGTGCCAGCCCTCGTGTAGGAATGTATGGAAAGTGGCATTCGTATAGAAATAAACTTCCACAATCTTTTCACGAGCGCTCTTTCAATCTCCCAGTAAGATAATTTAGTTACTATACTAAAAATTCTACCTGATCAATTACGTAATTGGAATTTAGCTTCTATCTTTTCCTTCTATATTTCCACAGGTTGAATTGCTGCCTCCATTTGATGAATCCTTAGTGCCTTTCTCAAAATCAGGTGAAATGGCAGAAATTTCTTCGTATGCTGGACCAACGACAGAAGAGAAGGCAAAGGAATTTTATCGGTTACTGAAAGAAAGTTCTGGTCGAAAAATTGCTGAAAATCCCTTGAGTCCATTCGGAAGTCCAGGTCCGAGTTCTCCCTCTTGGGGCACACCTCCAAAATCTTCTCCCATTCATTCCCCAGCCAAAGTTTTGTCAGGTTCGCCAATATCGTCCAAGGATTTGGTACTGCCTACTACTCCGAGCAAATTAATTAGCGTACAATCAAGAGCTGACATGTCACTTCGTATGGAAGACGGTGTAAAAGGTTTGGAGCGTCTCTGTCGGAAATATGCAAAGCAATTGAATATTCCATGGATGGAATTTTGGAAGTTTTTGGACACTTTTTGCAACTTGGAGACTCGCTTTGGATTGGAGTTACTGGAAAGTTTCCTGATATCCAAAGAAAATGAAATTGTAATTACGAGTTTTAGTAAATTAATATAATTGTTAACATTAGATAAATTATAGGGTATTAACAGTAATTGTAAGTACAAATAAACAAAAACAAAAAAAAACTGTCAATACTTTTAACAGGATGCTGCCGAGACTTATGAGGATGCCAGTTACAATGATGGCAATGGAACTATGATGTCTTCTCTTAATTCCAGTTGGTCTTGCCTCATGAACAGCTCCAAACTATCAAACAAAAGTAAAGATCCTGTGTTTGGAGACGCAACATATTCAGATGCGGTTTCCCCTCGTAGAAAAAAGTCGGATGAAACTCTGGACTTCCTTATTGAAAGTAATAAGCATGTTTTTAATTTTAATATTCATTTCTCATCAGTTGGAAAAAACTTTTATTTTAGTTTACTAAAATCTTTGACTATTTATTTAATTTAGGGTTGGATTCCATGCATATCAATAATAGTCCTCAATCACCTGTTGACCAATATCCGTGTGAAAAGAAACCGAAAAGTTACAGTCCTCAAGATTATCTAGACAACACACTTATTGATTATGATGATGTGAAAGGTATAAATGGTATGATAGATCCAAATCCATTATTCCCCCAAAAAGAGGATGTCAAAATGGACATAACAAAAATGTGCTGGGACTACAGAGATCTAATGAATACTTCAAATAGTACAATTGCCACCGACCTAGACTTTTCATACAATTGTCCATCAGACACGAGTATGGAAATTAATGATATTGACGAAGACGACGACGACGACAGATATTCTTTCATTACTGCTGCTACACATGACGAGGCTGATGAAGAAGAATTTGAAGAATGTTTAAGCTGTGCTGTTTATATAGACGGGTAATTAATTACACGCAGTTTAATATAAAATTATTAACTCAACGAAACAAATATAGTACCAATATCTAATAGTACAACATTCTCATCCGAATTAATTTTTTGTAGAGTACAAGCAAAAGAGAACGACCGACAAGTATTTTATGCGATTAAAGATGTTTTTGATGATGATATTTTTAATCAGTATCCAGCTATTTCTCGTTGGTACAACTCGCTAAAGGCCAATGGTTATTTCAGAACTAAAGATCCAGCAATGTAAATGAAAATATTCCTCTATTCATTCTCTCTTTTCTCTAGCCTTCCAATATTATGAGCGACAGAACTCCATGCACTTTTTGCAGTTTAAGTTTTGTCGATTTTGTATTATGCAAACTAATTTTACATTTCTGCGCTATTGCCACATATTTACTTGTCTTCATAAAATTATTTGTGTTTTTAGTAAGTGGAATTCCTCCAATACTCACAGGCAACTTGTTGGAAGTGCGTGTTCCCCTGTATCCGAACATCAACAAACGGCCACCAAACGGGAGGATATTATTAGAGACACTAAAAGAGTTCTAGATTTTTAAAAATGCATTCCACTAAAAATATTTAATGACCTGTAACTCGAAAAGTGATATGTAGGCTTTATGTACTAAAATTATTTTACTTGACATTTACTGTAATAATTTATTTTTGAGGACTACTTACTACTTACTAAGAAATACTTAACAATGACGAATCAAAAGTTAGTTCTCCTTACACTACAATAACTGTTTTAAGTTTTCACATTAAAAGAATAATTAATTTAAGAATTAACCGTCTTCTGTGACGGTTTAATGAATCTTGACTGGGTAATTACTTAAATAAGTTGGTTTTACATTTTTGTACGCATAATATTTTTCAAACGCAGTATTTCATAATATTATAACTGATATTAGATCATACATTATCATTTAAAAACGTATTAACATGCATGGACTCGCCAATATGTAGTGAAGACTGAATACCTAATACTGAAGATTTCTGTGATGAAGTATTGAACCAAGAAAGGCTACTTTTGATGCATGAATAAAATCTGGCTACCGAGGCAAGGAAATAAGCAAAAAATTAATTGAATAAATAACTGGCTCAAAATCAGATTTAGTTCTATACCAGAATAATTTTTATCCTACTGTTCTAATGCTGCAAAAATTAACTATGGTTCATGTATTTTTTAAAATATGATTTGCAATTACTCATTGATTGTATGTTTTCTGTATATGTATAATTGACTAGCTTTTTTAAAGGACAAATCAAAAATTTCACTGTATGCAAAATGTCATTGCCATTTATTTCTACTATCATTTGAAACAACCATGTTTTCAATATTGTATGAAAAAATTCAATAAAAAATACAAATTCACATGAATGTTTATATCTATTATTACGGGTTTCTTACCCACGCATATTTGACACCTAACTTTCTCATCTCATACTTCAAATGTTGTAAGAGTACTACTATACTAGACAACAGATATGCGAGTTTGGGAGCGTATGTGTGTGAGTAGCCCCGTTTGCTTTACGGAAATGAGAAATGAATTGTTATAATAGGGAAATTGCTTGAGACTGTCACTACATAGTACATGAGCTGAAGGGTTGGTTGGTATAATATATCTATAAATCTAATGAAGGGTTCATCATTATTTCATTATTTTTCAAATGCAAAATGGCAAAAAGTTATAGTGAATCCTTTTCTGCTTAAATCTCTAAAAAATGCGTCCAAGACAATTACAAAAAACCAAATCAGAGTTTGAAGATGTAGAAGATATGAAAAATGTTTGCGTACGATGAGAAGGTGAGAAGGTAAGGGCAGGCAGGATGTTAGTTTGTTGAGAGAATAGAGAGCTTGAGCTCTCTCTACCGCTGGTCACCTTAGACATGGACTATTGATTAGGCCTAAGTGGTAGTGTTAGGCGAAGTAGCTGAAATGTAAAGTGCAGAGCTCTAGGCGTGCATTATTCGTAGCGGGTTGGTGTACATGGAGTGTGGCTGAGGAAAGAGAGCAGGTAAGAGGGCTGGGGCCGGATGCTGAGGATAATCCTGTGAAGCAAAGAGAGAAAAGAGATGGAGGACATTACAGAGTTGTGGGAAACGGAGTACAGCAACTGGCAACTAGGTAGTAGGTAGACTACAACAATATTGCTTGGATACAAACGGACAGATTTTGGTTATACGGTTTGCGAGTAGCTGTTATAAGCATAGGCTAAGCATAGGCCGTCCTAAGGGGAATGCCTCTTGAGAAGCCGAAAGAGTAGAACACGGCCATAGCCCCCGTCAAAAAGAAGCTAGAATAACAACTCAGAAAGTAAATCCTTGTTTTGGTCCCAAAATTTTGGAAGAGAGTGAGGTGAAAGCAGAGTGCGGGGCCTCTATTCGGATTTTTTAGATTGTACCCCTCCGTGACGAAGAGCATTTTCTGTCAAGTGACTTGGATCCCCGTTCGGAAATTAAATTAACTTGGCGTGAAATAATTGTGGACGGTGGGAAGTTGTGGCTGCAGTCGAAACGGCAGTGAATGAGGCAAATGTGAAACTGAGAATATCTTCGGTGAGTCGGACTATATGTCGTGTGCTCTTTACTTGACATGCTAAGGCAAGTTATCAATCCATCCAACCCAAATCCTACACAGTGCAACAGAGAAGTGAAGTTGTACCAACACGAAAGCTAGACTAAAAGATCCCAAGAATCTCAATCACAACATAACTAGGGAAAACTCTAAGGAGGTCTCTCTATCTTCCCCACCACTATCCCCTCCAACTACGGGGTTTCCCCCCAACCTAAACTAAACGGACTAAAGTGAGTGACTTTGGATTTTCTCTTTGGCGCCTCATAATTTTTCTCCAGGATTGACATTAATTTACACAGGTATGTTAACATCTCCTACTTGCATTTTAATTATTTCAGAGTTATAACGACCTCGGCCACCTCAAAAAGTTTTTTTCTTATACGGCTCTGTGTTAAAGTGCTACAAATATCTGTACAACTTCTTGTTGATCTAAGAGCAATGAGACAGTGAGCAAGGAATGTGAATAATTTCTTGGCCGTTGCTCCTTTTTCCTCTCCAGTGGTATCTCTAAGTGTGGAATCTAAAAAAAAATAGAAGAGGATTTAAAATTTGACAGTCAGAAATGTGTATCAGTTAAACTATTTCTTTTTACTTAGGATTGGGCTTTCTCTCTCCGCCTTAAATTTGGCAACACAGAAAGCTTCCCCTCATTTAATGGCAAAATCGCATAAGCTGTGCTGTGCTATACTATATTATATACACTATAACATGAATGATGTGCTCGGTACACTTTGTATAAACCAATGGACCTCAAGAATCAAATTTTGCAAAGTAGAGCGGATTAGTACATAGTTTAAAGACTGTCACAGTTATTCTCTACATATGACAAATTCCATCGGTTCATTAAAAGTTGAACATTAATGATAATGTATTTAAAAATTCTCATTCTAGTTCCAGTTAGATTCTTTTCCTTGGCAAGTGTCGCTCGAGGGTATAGTAAAATCCCAGTTCGTTCGCAGAATTGCAACAATGCTAACGAATGTTTGAAACTAGGAGTGAGAAGAGCACTTTTATGTCTATACGGAATACACTGAATGCTATGTGAGTACTAGAGCTAATGCTATAGACTACAAATACGTATACTGTACCGACGGATATACACATATGTACATACAACTTAATAGTTTACGTATAAACCTACATACAAACAAATCGAAAGCTTATAGATTTTTCCCATTAAAAATTTCAAATCAAATAGTTTCAGCTGTATTTAAAAAGAAACTGCCCACGCACCCAAAATCTACTTTTAAAACTCCTAATTTTAGCAAAAACAAGCTAAGGTAATCAGTGTTATTTACAATCTAAAACATGTGCAAGAGAACAATGTTTATATTTTAAATAAACATCACTTGAATTACATTAGAACTGTCATATGTCATATATTGCGTATGCCGAGCTATTTAACTAGTCAACAAATAGTGAATTAGAAATATCCTGTTCTAGTTGAAGTGAAACAATATTCCATATCAATTCCCACAATATACTTACATAAATTTAAACTCAATATTAGTCATTCAAATTAGTCTACTTCTCCTGACATTAAACAAATTGAAATTATAAACATACTAACCTAATTACTTTTTTTGCAGTCGGAGACCTGTGTAGAAACAAATAAAAATGTGCCCACTTCAAACTCTTGAGTTACTCGAAATTTTCTGAGTGACCGCAATATCTGAAAGCAAAAATGAATGGGGAAATTCCCAGTGTTCCAATCACTACCTTGGCGGGGGTCTCCAGCCTGGTGGACCGTAAGAAAAACCATTTAATACAAATTAATGTCATTAAATACGATTTTAATATCTTAATAATAATTAACTTACTTTTTCCTGTAGTCTTGCCAGAAATGCCTCTTCCTTCGCCACTTCCACAAACATTGAGCAATAAATCTCTTCTTTTTCATCCCCGAGTGGCCGAAGAAGCGCAGAGGCTTTTAACCATCAATGATGACAATCTAATTCCACAACTGGTTCACTCTCTGAGCCAGACGTCATCAAAGCACATGTATAAACACTTTATTTAATATCCATACTATACTTTTTGATATCCACATACATTTTATATTATAATTGGATTATTCCTGTTAATGACTAGTAAAATTAATTATTTCACAATGAGATCTACAGTTTAGAAAATTACATATTTACTTACGAAATTATTTTCCTATTTCAGTGAGTTGAAAGATCAGTACAGTGAGATTCCACTTGATCATCCCAGTGCGCCCACTTTGCTCAGTGGAATACTAATGCGAAAGCCGGATGTGTTTAAAGGCAAACAAGGTAATCTGAAATTAAAATTACAAGAGTATTTATAGACTTAAATATTTTTTAATTTAAACCTACATGTATAGTATTTTATTATAATGTGTCATTGTATTTATTCAGAGCAACATGTTATGGAGTGGAGTCATAATCAAATGAACCAAATGTATGGGGGCATGAACAACTTGCCCGACATGACGCAACAGCAAAATTTCATACCCCCTTCAACGCAGTCTATGGGGCTCAGTACTATGGAAATGCAGGCGCAACACCACCCTAGTTTGATGAACAATGACACTCTCCAATCTATGGTATGTTCAAATCAAATTATTATGCCATTTTTAATGCTATTCAAGTTAACGCTTTTAAAAAGTTGATTTTGGGCAGTAAAGCTTTCATGAATTAGAATACGATTTTCCTCATTAACGCCCTAGGTACACATAAAGCAAAAACAAACAAAATACAGTCATCCTTAAAATATTATATCATGAATGCTAAATTAAAATACTCTTTTCTTGATATCATACCATGAAATATTGTCATTAAATCATTAAGTACCTACTTCAGACAATTGTTTTAATTACAATGAGGCCTATAAAATACCATTTTCCTTGTGATTGAGGCCAATACGTAGGTACAACACATTAAGTATGAACTGCGGCTAACGACCCATTTTTAATAAAGTAGGGTAATAAGTGCGAACCCATTAGCATTTGGACTTAAATAACCTTTATATTTAACTGTTTTAGCACTTAGCAACAGTCTTTATATAGTAATCTAACTATTACCGTACTGAAACGTAATTTAAATATAGATACTTTAAAGAAACTACATCCTACATTCTGACTGATTGACATTTACAGCCTCTGCTTATTTTAGATTTAAAGTAAGTCAATATACCTAGAAACAAATACGACTGATTCCCAAAACTATAGACCTTTTTATCTACAATTTTTACGTTCAATTACATACACACAATTTTAACGTACCCATGACTTTTTAAGTAGACACAATTAACACTGTACAAAATGTACCTGTATATATCCGATTTCTGCAATGCTGACTATTAAGCAAGCGGGTGTTTCTCAAATAAAAATATAATTGGTTCTTTGTGACTTCAAATACTGCGGAATGGTAACAGATAACATTAAAAAACCAAACCTGCATATATAAATTGTGATTACTTATATCATCCAATTGGATCCCTGAATGGTGTGCTAATAAGGTATGTTATACTACGTACAACATAGTAAAAGTCAAGCACTGACATTTCAAATGATTCAAATAAATTAACCAAAACTGTGTTAATCCATTAATCTTCCGTACTTTGGCAAGCACTGTTTCCAAATATACGTTATTATAATGTCTACGTTAAACTAGAATAACCAGATTGTAAAGTTTATACACGACTTTTAAATGATGGACTTGATGGTACACCATTAGAAAAAAAGCATGAGTAGGTACCTATCTAGTGCCCCCAGAACATTTTATGGTGATCACTTTGAATGATTTGATAATTGGTACCATATGTGATAGGACGTTTAGTCTAATCGTATTTAGATCACCAACTTAAGTCAAAAATGATTAAATGCAGAATAGCTTCTAAATTGGCATTTCATCTATTTTAAATGAAACATTCTCGACCAATGACATGATTGAATACATAAATCAGTTCCATTGTTCACTCAAGTCGTCTTCAAGTGACTGCTAATAATAAGCAGTTGACAGTTAGAAATAGAATATTTACAGCAAAACAATGGTCACAGGTGACAAGCCAAGCGATTTCTGAAATTCGATTGGGAAAATCGGTCAGCAATAAAATATTGAAACCTCTTGGTTATTTTTGAATCAAATTCATCAGATCATGTTATTGATTGTCAATATGGGATGACATTCTGATTTGGAATTCAGTTAATACAATTGAAATTTACTAATTTGGACCTAGCATGACTACTCATTAGTGTAGTCAGGAATCAAGCTTATCTGAGACCCACATAGGTACGAAAAACTGAATGGATAGACGAATTAGGAGACACTTACCTTGTAATCTCTCAAGTACCTTATCATTGTCTTGAAAATGGGTCAAATTTTTGCTATTTCACGTTTGATTGACGGTTGCTCTTGACAGTTTTCAGATTTAACTCCCAAGTAATTTTGTAACATTGCACATTCTACTCTATCCGCACTCCGCACGTGGCTGCAGACGGGGTTAGTTGATATTGTTCTGCAATGAAAAGTATAGGAATACAAAAGGAAAAACCCTTGAAAAGCAAAGACAGCTAGACAAATCTTGCAATTGACCTGCAATGCAATGCGAGGGAACTAATGACTGCGAATAATATTTGATTCACAAATAGACAGTGGCTGATTTGATATTCTTGGTTTTTTGTTTACCCAAGATATTCACTTGTAAGCTGTAGCCTTGATTCGATCATGCGATGTGAGTGACATCCGAATTCAGTAACACTGAGACTTTCACTTTCTTTCTCCACTGACTGACTCACTCCACGCTTTATCTCCACTCCACAGTGAGCTATTACACTGTGACAAAAACACCCTAAGCAATAACAAAGTACTAAAAGCGTTAATGTTATTATTGGGAGGTGAGGGTGGCAATTTAACGTCAATGAGCTAATGACTGTCTAGTGACTGGAAATATGATAATATAATATGACTTTTTTACTAAGAATATTTTGATAGTGGAATGACGTAGTCGACTCTTGGTTTTGTTTACATTCGAGTTTAAACTCGTAACCTTGACTTGACAGTGCGACCAGATTGACAGGCATTGAGAATTGGGACAGGAAGCAAACTAAACAAACTCCGCTTTTTCAATACGTACCGCTAGAACCCGCTAATTTTAAGTTACCTACTGATTATTATATTTTGTTATTTGTGTCTTTGATGTTTGTGTAGCGGGTAGTTAGCTACAATAATGATGTTGTTACATTTTGCAATTTTCTGAAATTTTTATTGTAATGGCTGTCTTGATGGTAATTATAGATTGGGCAAGTATTAAATTGGACGCACTCAGCACAAGCAGCTGTCGGGCCATCAGGGGGTGAGTCAAAATTGAATTTCAGCAATAGCGGGATATTGGGTTACGGAGAAGACAGAAGTAAGAAAGAGATCAGTGCCCCAATAGGTGTGAACGACAACTCTTTGCCCGTGTACAACTCAACGCCCACAAGAACAAGTGCCGATCAGTCTCAATATGTGCCTCCATTTGGTAATGCTTCTGTAAATCATATTCCTTCGACGCAAAGTATTTCTTCCCAACAAATTCCTGCTAAAACTCATCAACAGTCACCTTTGATTCAATATCAACAACCGCAACAACATCAATCACCACAACCACCTCCACCCCCGCAACAACAACAACAACAACAACAACAGCAACCACCACCACAACAACAACAACAACAACAACAAATTGTACAGCAACCGCCTCCCCCTGTGCAACTCCCACCCCCACCTCAAAATAATAAATTAGCGAATTCAGAGCCTTTTGTACACAATGCGTGTCCAGTGCCCGTCAACACGAATAACATGGGACGGCAACATTCTCATGTCAACAATGTAGTGCACAGTCCCGTTTCTGGTTCTCTGCCTCTGCATCAACCTCCTCCGCAGCCTCCACAATCTGCACAGCTGCCTCCACAGCCTCCGCCAATTCAGAAAATAAATTCACCCACCTCTTCGAGTGCTAACAGTGGCACTGGGATCAGTGTGGTCCCACTTGTGAATTTAACTTCCCCTCCTCCACCCCCTTCGGTTCCAGTTCAGCCCATTTGTCTATCTCCTGTTAAAACTCAACCACAGACGCCCACGTCTACTACTTCTCATCTCCTTCCTAGTGATAACTCAAGAACAATGCCACAATCTAATACCTCAGCCCTTCCCAATCATGTATTAGGAAAACAGGTTACTATTCCTTCTCACTTTCAAAATTACAACTTTTTTTATGGCTTATGGCTTTTATATGAATTATTTTGATTACTAAAATATTATTTTGATCGTTCAGAGGGAATTGGTGTTAAAACTGCCCAAGTTGGAGCATAGCGAACAACTGCAAGCAGCTTTACAAAAACTAGAAAGACGGCAGAAACAAGAGGATAATAGCAGTCCACCACCCAACAGCCGTAATGCTGGTAGAGTAGCCAGTACATCGAAAACTTACAGAGAAAATAGTTCGGACGAGGAAGATGAGTCTGGAAAGAAAAAGGGAAAGATTTTTAAAACCAAGGAAAATATTAAGGATAAGCGAAAACGTTAGTTTTTCAATACTTTATATTTATTATTATTATTATTATTTATCTTAATATTTATTATTGTTATTTATCTTAATACTTGAATGTGTGACTTTTAGGGAGTTTAGACGATAGCTTTTCTCCAGAAGTCAGCGAAGGGAGAAAGCGTAAGGCAAGTATTCAAAATTCTGAACCAGACATCCTTCTCCTTGACGACACACCAAAGAAAAAAGTACGACGGGTAGAGCGGATGTTGGTGCCTGTGCTGGAGAAACTTGGCAGCAATATCTTAGATAACAATACTTATCATCGCTTTCTCAAGTCTATGGAAGTGGTTCTAGAGAGTATTGAATACTTTGACCGAAATGATGCGGATGCTGATGACGACAACGAAGTGTCTCCAGAGCTGCTAATACCAAAGCATCAGTTGGCCGAATTGTGTTCTGAAGCTGCGAAGTTGAAAGCTTTAGGAGCCATGGAGGCCATACCGCCAGAAAAGATTGTCCGACTGTTAACTTTACTGGAGAAAAATATCAGAGAAGGTTGCAAAGTTACCCCATTGGCTGACCCGGTAAGAGTTACTCATTTTAATTCTTTATGTCAACCACTTACACATTTTTCACTATACAATGCAACTTCACAGACTACAGAACTATATCGTGTTAATTTTTAATAATTTGTCTTAATTTTTAATTTCTTTACTAATTTCTAATAATTATCATTTATTTTTAATAACTATAAACGTATACTTTTCGGTTTTTGATTGTTGAGTGTACTTAAAAAGGTACAAAGATTTCTCATGTCATGCAATGTGTTTTTAATTAGGACGATAATGAGGATGAGAGTCGTCTATGGCTAGAGTTAACAATGGAAAGTATTTCACGAGGGGTGCTCTCTTCCTTAACTGCTCTTCATATCCTAACAAGTCAGAACATGCCGAAACGGGTCTACCTTGAAGATCTCATTGATCGAATGGTTATTTTTACCAAATATCAATTGCAAAACACAATTTTCCCAGCCTTTGACCCTGTTTACCGAGTTGATCCACGAGGGAAAGGCAAGCCTTTACTTATATTAACTCGTTTATTAAATGCTATTATTAATTATAATATAATATCTCGTTGTATGTCAAATTATCTAATTTCTCTTGAAATTTATAGATGGGTTTTCGTCTGGAAAAAGAAAACGGGCACATGCAAGAGAAGTTCGAGAGAAAGGGATGATCTCTTTCTACAATAAAATTCATGAAGTCGTCGGCCTTCTAGCTGAGTTATTGAATGTGCAAGTTTTGACGGATACGACTGTATTACATCTTTCTACTCTGGGCGTATCTCCGTTTTTTGTTGAAAATGTTTCTGAACTACAATTATCTGCTTTGAAACTAGTGACAGCGGTTCGTGACATCGAATTTATGAATGCTCATTTTTATTTTTTAGTTCTCACAAATATCGTAGCAGGATTAATTACTGAGCCTTAAATTTCCATTTCAGATTTTTACGCAGTATGAGAAACATCGCCGATTGTTATTAGACGATATCCTAGCATCTATTGCTAGATTACCCAGTAGTAAACGAAGTTTACGAACATTTAAGCTGTCCTCAAGTTCTGAAGAGTGCATTCAGATGCTGACAGCATTAGTACTTCAATTGATACAGTGTGTAACACATCTACCCGATAAGCTGGCTACGTCATCCAGATCCAAAATGAAAATCGACCAAGATATAGAGATCATTGCCGATAAACAGTCAAATGTAAGTGAAAATAGCTAATTGAGTAGGCAGCAGCAGTAATTATATAATTATACAAATATTTGTCTAATTACTCTTATATATTATAAGACGGATAGTAATAAAATTTAATTGTTTTGATTTTAATTTTCACTTACAGTCCGAGCGCGATGTACTGATTGGGGGTAAATACGACACAGCGATGAGAACGGCAGGCAACTTTCTAGCTGTTTTCCTTAGTAAATGCGGCAGCAAATCCGAAGATTGTGACTACCGCTTACTGTTTGAAAACTTTGTTCAAGATTTATTATCGACTGTGAATAAACCGCAGTGGCCTGCAGCAGAGCTGCTTCTTTCACTTTTAGGAACTCTCTTGGTTCAGAATTTAAGCAATAAAAATTTAGAAGTTGCCTTGCGCGTGGCGTCGTTAGAATATTTGGGTGTCGCTGCTGCCAGACTACGCAAAGACGCTGTATCATCTCAACTAAAAATGGACACTATTGATCGTATAATCAGTGATATCAAAGCGGAGGAAGAGCAGTTTGACGAGAAAGAAGTAAGTCTGCATTTCCCAACTGACTTCGTACCAAGTTATGGGAATTCTAAGTTTAAAATTGTATTTTAACTGTGTGACTGTGTGACTTAGGGTGATAAGAAGGGGTTTGATTCCGATGAAGAGAAAACGGAGTTTCTTCAACGACTTCTTCTGGACTATTTAGCTGTCAACGGTCAATCGGATAGTTCGTTAATGCACGTCCGCCACTTTTACATCGCGTCCTGGTGGAAAAGTGCTCCAAAAGACATCGCTAATAGTATTAAAAATAATGCGGGCACTGCCAAACAAAATAAAATTAAGAAGAAGAGGAAAAAGAAAGGTACCTACATTTCTTTCTGTTGTAGTCTCATTGGAGATTCCCTGTTGTGTGTGTGTGTGTGAATTATTAAGTAATTACTTCATTTTTTATTTTCTATTATTTAGGGAGCTCGGACGAAGAATCTGATGCGGAGGATTCTGACGAAGGCCAGGAGGATAATACCGAAACAAATGCACACGTGCTTCAAATGAGCGAGCGGCGGAAGCATTTTTTACTCACTAAAATCCGCCCTTTCTCCGATCCTTTAACTTCAAGAAAGACTGAAGTTGTTCAAACTTTTGTGGATTCCAAAAGCGCGGAGCTAATTACTCGCTATTTGGCATCCAAGCGTCCATTTTCTGCAAGCTTTGATTTCTTCCTCAAAAGGGTAAGTCAGAAATGATTTATTTTATTTATTTATTTTTTGGAGCTAAATTTGCAATTGGATAAAATGATGTTTGTTTGTTACAGATCTTAAGCGTGTCAACTGAGCAGACGGTTGCCCTTCGAACAAAAGCACTTCGTTGCCTTACAATGGTTGTGGAAGCTGACCCTAGCGTGCTGGCACGCAACGATATGCAACTGTGGGTGCAGCATTCCTTCTTAGATCAATCTACGGCTGTCAGAGAAGCGGCTGTGGACCTTGTTGGCAAATACGTTCTCTCTTGTCCTGATCTCATCCATAAATATTATGAAACTCTTTCATTAAGGATCTTGGTAAGACATTCTACATCAACTTGTAAAAGGACTATAGTTGATATGCAATGAATTAGAGCATTTATTTATTGTCTTTAATTGTATTACAGGACACAGGTGTTAGTGTTCGGAAAAGAGTGATAAAAATATTGAGGGACATTTGCATCGAATGTCCTAGCTTTGACAAAATCCCCGAAATCTGTGTCAAGATGATTAGGAGAGTGAACGACGAAGACGGGATTCGGAAACTCGTGATGGAAGTTTTTCAAAACATGTGGTTTACAGCTGTGAAAGAAAATCCCCTAGACACTGAAGCTTTATTGAGAAAGGTATCACACATTACTGAAGTGGTTGCATCGTGCGAGAAAGTAGGATTGGACTTCTTCGAGCACTTGCTCCTCAGTGTAAGTTCCTTGATTTCTTTATTTAATTTCCGACAGTCGGGATACTTTTAGTTCATATATCTTTGTTACTGTGATAAATAAATAAATGAATGTAAATAAATCAAAAAGAATTTAAATGGACATGAATAAGGGAATTTCTATGTTGACATGTAGTTATTCAAGCCAAAGGACGACAAAGACGACGTGAGAGAGAAAGCAGTTAACCAAGAGCCACCGAAAGCAGTAGTAACAGCGTCCAGACAAATAGTCAACTGCTTAGTTGAACACGTTCTACGTTTAGAAGAAGGTAGTAATGAAAGTGCTCCTAGTTCATCTTCGCAGAGATTTGTTGCTTGTGTGGCTACGCTGTACCTGTTCGCCAAAATCCGGCCTCAACTTTTAGTCAATCACGCAATTACATTACAAGGCTATCTCAGTCTACGATGTCAGGTATTATTATTATTGTTACAGATACATGGACTCTTAGCTTGAATATCTTATCATCAGTTACTAATTCAATGAATTGTGTTCGTTACAGAGTCAAGCAGAGATTACAGCTATAGCGAATATTTGTAGTATTTTGGAATTGGTTGTCCCCTTACTAGTCAATCCATCAGAGTCTTTCCTTGCGCAATTGGAGGAGGATTGCGTCAAATTAGTTTTCAAGAATGAAAAGAGTGTTATTGATTCTTGTCTCGCCTGCCTCGGTGCCGTCATCAATAAAATTACTCACAATTATAAATTAGTTCGCGACGTATTTCGTAGATTTCAGAGTGAGTGGACCATTTACATTTTTTTCAGAAATTCTATATACATTTACGCATTCCAATACTTAATTGATGGTTCATTTTTATGTGATAGGTGTTCTTCTCCAACAAACTAAAATGATAAGGGATAATCCTAACGACCCGAAATTAAATGATTGGCGACCACGGTTACGGCGCGCTATTTACACGATTGGACTCTTTCTCCGCTATTTTGATTTTACGCAAGCAGATGTCTATGGAGACTTTCCGGTAAGGGGTTTAGAATGGGCATTTATAAAAGACAAATCTCATGTTCGTCAAGGGAACAGAATTATAATTTGGAATCATTTTTCCATTTCAGGCTGATACTGTGGACCAAGTTTTTAACGAACTCATGTATTTATTAGAAGGTCATTCGTCAGATTTTCAGTATTTTAGTCTACAGGCAGTAGGAAATTTATGTATTCGTCATTACGATTTTATGTTGGGCAACAATTTGAAAAGAGTCTATCAACAGCTCTTCACACTCTCAGCTGAAAACAAACTAAAGGTTCAAGCTCTTGCTAATATTCAGTTGTACTTGACGGAAGAAGAGTTGCGTATGATAAAGCAGGATCAGGAATGGACAAAAAATGCCAAACTAGAAAATATTAAGGAAATGGGAGATGTTACTTCTGGTATGGCATCTACTATAGTTCAAATTTATCTTAAGCAAATATTAGAAGCCTTTCTTTCAAGCGATCTCAGTGTACGACTAGCTGCTGTGCGCGTGATACAACTTGTATTGCAACAAGGATTAGTCCATCCAATCCAGGTAATCCTTTGATTTCATTTCTTCACCCATTACAACCATCCATACTCCTTTCAAAACATCTTCTGACATATTTACAATGGACAATAGATACATTTAAAATATTAAAAATGGAATTTAGTACAGATTTTATATTAATTAAAGAATGTTTAGTAGATGTGGACATAAATCAGGGTTGTCAATTTTGTGTACTGAGCCGTTGTCTTTTTGTTTTTAGATTGTCCCGTATCTTATATGCATGAGCACCGACCTCGAACAAGGCGTGAGCACAACGGCCGATAAACAGTTGCAAGAAATGGAAAAGAAACATCCGCAATTTCTCCAAAGTCAAGTCCTTAATGGGATTCGGCTCTCTCTTCAACTCCAAAGAATTCTCAACGGCTACATAGGATCAATTATACCCGGAACTAATATTCAGAACTCTTCCGACCTTTTAGTCTTGAACGATGATGAGATTCCAATTGTCAGAGGCTACCGACAGAGACCAAAAGAGGCTCCATCGGCCCTGAACGGTTTCCTGTACTCTTTATTACGTTCCACAAAACCTCAGAGACGTGCTATCGCACTATCTTTACTCAAACAATTCGATGAGCAAAACGTAAGAAGCATTAATGTTAATATGTAAATTTGTGATGTTCATGTTAATATGTAAATATGAAATATTAATGTTAATATGTAAAATGATATCGTGTTGAGTTGTGTGCTAATTAATTTCAATATTAACAGAAAAATCGATTGGCGGATCTTTTATATTACGCTGATAATTTAGCCTACTTCCCGTACCAAGTGGTTGATGAGCCTCTATTTATTATTCATCATATTGACATTGTGATATCAGTGACAGGCTCAAATCTCCTACAAGCTTTCAAAGAGGTAATATATTGACAGAAATATAATCGAAAAATGTTCGTTGTACTTTTTCTCCAAAGCCATGCGATATTAACGAAATATCTGATTTCATTTTAGTCTCTGATCCCCGCAAACAACCCTGCGGATCCAGTTGCTAATCAAAATTCAGAAAGTTCCATTGAAAATCTTCAAAATCCTGAGGCTCCAGTAGTTAACAAAGTCGCAGATATTATGGAAGACGATGAAGATGAGGACGTAGACTCTCTCGTCAAACGTGTACCGGAAGATACGAAAACATTAGAACAGTGTATAATAGCATCACAAGGATGTCTACTTTTGTTGATGTTAAAACAACATTTAAAAGATTCCTATGGCATAACTGACACGTAAGAAATGAACTTAGGAATGATTATTGTACTGCAGTTGGCTGCTGTTCAAAATGGATTCAGGTTTACAAGTAATTTATTACAATTGTAGGCGTATAAGCAGCTACTCACCATCAGATGCTACAAAAACATTTGAAAGACCCGTAAATCGTCGCAACTCGCCAGTTTTTGAGCCGAAATGTACATTGGCCAATTTAAAAAATCCGCCCTCGGGCTCCACACCGGATGGTAGAAGAGCTCTCATAGAATTATACATACACGTAAGCATTTTTTGATACAATGAATATATTATATGGTAAATTAGAATTTTTGAATGCATTTTGTATATTTAATTTTTTATATATGCTGTTTAGTTTAAGCAATTGATGCTACGGATCGACCCTGAAGAAGGAGATGAAGAAGGAGAGGCGAAACCAGTAAAACTGAAGATCGATCAAAGTCTGTTCACGTATTCATCTGTAAGGAACAGTCCAGTGAAAGGTGGTCAGGGTCATGTGAATCAGCAAGGAAATGTGTCGGCGGCTTCCTCGTCGGCCTCTACCGTTCGTGTACAATCTCAACCCATTCCAGCAAACGCTGTTATTCATAACTCGGCGTCGGTCAACACGCCACAATATGTATGTATATCGCAAACTAATACGCCAGTTAATAAAGTGAGTTTTCTCTGCGTTATTTGCACGGCCCCTTGAAAATCGGACAGCATGTGTAAAGCAGCTCTCGTTGTGCACAAAGTGTTGACGTGCGTGTGATTTGTGTTGCAGGAGCCTGTGGTTAGAGTTCCGAAGCTGACGATAGTTCCTTTGAAATTTCCCGGCTCAGAAGGACGAAAAGTTTCCAGTCACAAAATCAAGGACCATCACCATCATAAGCACAAAAAGTCAAAACACAAGAAGAAGAAGAGGCACACGGTCAGTGATGATGATGACAGTGACAACCCCGACTCGGATCCAGATTTCCGTCTCTAAACTCATTGGTGTAAATTGAAGAGGTTCTTGGCCTCCGTGTCCATCTGGCTGAGCTGACGAAGGTATAAAATCTCAACCCTTAGGTGCTACTGCCAATGAAGTATAACATAAAGTTAAAGAATTTTTCAGCAAGTCTAGTTAGTTATGATTAGTATTAGAGACGTAGAGCGTAAGAGAAACATTGATATCTTAGGCTTAAGTTTTAATGATCGTTCATACAGGAAGCGGTATAGGTACTACTTAACATATTATAAGTATTCATACCTACAGTTGACCTTATTATTAGATATACATAGTTTTGATACAATTTTTCTATTTAGACTGACGTGTAATAATCAACCTACAATTGATTTTATCATAAAGCACATAGATTCATATTTAATCTGTTTATCTTCTTGTTATCAATAAAATTTACAGCAATACATTGGTAGTCGTGAGACTATTCTTTTTTGACGAATCATTTTGTATTTTTGTTGTAACCATAATAATTAGCAGTGGATCCCCGTTAAATGTTATTTTTAAGAGATCTGTAAGGTGGCGGATCTACTCCGATACGTAATATTTATTATCAGTAATTTACGCTTGCCGAAAAATACGTCTAGAACTTATTTTCATTTATTCACAAGGCCGGCCTATGCAATCAGGATACTTACGACCTACCTACCCACTATAGATAAGTATGAACAGTTAAATTCTTAGAAGAGCCATAACCTAATTTATATGTCAATGTCAGTAGATGTAGCAATGAGAGCCGTCACAATCATTTCCGTGATTGTTCTGCGACCATTTATTTAATCCTTAGCAAGATAGTTTATTTAAATCATGATTGAGCGTAATTAATTATTTATTTCTGCATAATTTTTTTGTTTTAATTAATTTATTCCACAGTTTGAAGCCCTTATCGTAGACTGTTGATTATTATTGTAGAAGAATCTTCATTTTGATTTATATGACGCAGCTAGATTGACGGAAGCGTTTTGTTGTTTAGTAGTATTGTTAGTTTAGCTTTATACTCGCATGTTTACGGCTAGATTTGTGTGTAGCAGTACTTATGGTCTGATCGGTTAATGTGGTAGCTACTAATTACACATCCCGATGTTGAGCTGATCTTATTAACACCCGGGCGGGCACTATTTCATAGATCTTTCATGAATGCCCATAAATGAGGCTGTCTTACTTGTACTCACAAGTAAGTGGCTCTTATTCTACTCGGCGGAGGGCGGCTTAACACTGTATGTTTGTATTAATGTGACTGTCACGTTTGTAGATACAACGAATGAATACATTTACATAAAAACATTGAATATTCTATGAACTGTGTTTGTTTTTGATTGCGTGCCGTCATTTTAATTTATTGCTGACAGAGGGTACGTCCTTGTTGGTGGTTTTTTCGTTTTTTTTTGATGTTATGTAGTTACGTTAGTATTATTTATTGTTTCTAATATTAATACTAAATAAGCGAGTTCAAGGCAATGGCAAAAGTGCAAAGATATACCTGTTGAGGTTAGATTTAGGTGTAAATTGTAATGTTTCTAATATCGTTGATACTGAAAGAGCAGGAACATGCTACCATATGTAAATTAATTAATTTAGGTGTCGAAAATGTAATTAAACTCTAGGTTTCTCTGTAAAATATATGTAACTTGTATTAATAATTAAATAGCTTGTTATTTGTTCATCTCATGTACTGTTTTCAGAAATTCGAAGTGCAAATATTTGTATTAAAGAAACCGTAATATTTGTAAATCTGTATTTAAATATTAAACATAGATAATGAAGATCCGTTAATTTCAAACAGTTTTTCTGGGGAACATGAATATTTGGTAAATAGTGCATTGTTAATTATAAGACAATTACTGGAATCAAGGAAACGTTGAAGATTACAAAGAATTACTTATAGCTAGTATTCTAACATAAAAATAAGTATAATAAATACATACATAAATAAATGTTATCAATAATATTAATTATAATGAACTATGCAGGAACAACATAAAACTATAGGAAAAGTGATATTTATTTGATTTTTTGATAACTTAATTTTTGCGTATATATATACTACATACATTTCTGTATTTATTCATAGAAAATTAATACCTATAGATAAGACTGTAATTTTAGGGTGACAACATTTTAAGGAGACAAAAGTGACAAAACCTACCTAATACTTTCATTGGCGAAAGTTCTTCAATAGTATCACATTTATATCCCTAATTACTAAATGCTATCCAATGGGGAATACTAAAAGGTATGTAAGTTATGGCTAAGTAAATACGTAGTGCAATACTATTATAACATTTATACATTCTTAAAGTCTTTTCAGTTTTCAACAAGAAAGAAAACAGGGCTTTTGGAAAAATGTGTCCTTTGTCCAAGATAAATCCTTGTGTTGCTTTAATGTCAATCCTTCCTCCTCTTGTACTGAAATACAATTAGGCCAGTATAAATACTCTGCGCAAGAAATTATCGTAAAATACACTGTAGTATATCACAGGCACAAAATACGAGCCTCGGACCCTGGCCACCCATCAGGGCAACAAAAATTTTTAATCACAGTTCATTCTGTCCTAATGCTATTTCATACAATTGATGACATATCCAATTATGTCGATTTTTGAGATTATTCAATGTGAAAACAATTGTTAGCCACGTGGTTACTTGGGAGAGAAAATTTTACCCTGAATTAATTTCTAGTCTACAAGCAATTTTAATTTAATTATTCATTACTGGCTGATATTTTCATATTATATTATTTAATCATTCTTTCAACCATGTCATATGAAAAATAAGTTTAGAACGTAGCATCAGACTGCGTTAGAACCTTGAGTGCGTTCTCTATTGCATTAATATGCCATGAGTACTGAAATTATGCCCAGTTGAATTATATGAATCCCTTATTCATATAAAGCAATTTATCTCTATTTCTTTTCTTTAACATTAGGGAAGGATAAATAACTGATGTGCATCTGGATTTAACAAAAATTTCCCCAAAATCATGTGTTATAATGCTTCAAAACACAAAAGTAAAAAATTAGCGGAATATAAAATTATACATTGTTCAGCTTCTTAACCCCCAGCATAATTTACTTGATGCTAGCAGAAAAACGCTTATAAATCTATAAACCTTTGATGTAGGATTAATTTATCTATGTAATCATATATTAATATGTTAAAAACTAATTACAGTCAGTAGAACAACCAAGACATGTGACACAAATGACCAGAAGGTATCATATGAATTTGCTGAACATCATCTTAGTCTTTCATTAGAGGATCATCTTTCGGAATATTTTTCAGCCATTCATTGAACATCAGAGTTGTCTCAACTTACTCAAAATCATTACGTGACACATTTTTCCAAAAGCCTTAACAACGAACACTGATTTCTAAAAGAATAATCGGTTTTACATTTGTAATTGGCTGTGCTCTATCCCACAATCCATGGCATGGCGCATGGCGCAATAGTAGCCATCTGCCGTATAGTTAAAATCTTATTAAGGGTTGCATTTGTATTAACTCATTATACTATGAAATAAGACATATTAATGAATTTCAAAAGTAAAAAAACGAACAACTAGTTTGATATAAATGAATAAACAGAGGTACCTATGTACGTTCGCAATTTAACTATAAATGAACTCATCTAAAGTACCACTTATTTACACAAATATTTGTTACTGTTAGTGTGACGTTTTAATATGTAGTTTGTAGAATAAACTATTTACACATACATGACATATGTACGTAGATACTGTACACATGAATGAAGACAAATAAACACGGACATGAATAATTGAAAAACTGCAGCATATGACTATTTTTCTTCCTATTATTGCGATTTACAGTAGGATGACTTTTATACAAAGCGGAACTACAAAGCTCTCCTTAGTACTGAGATATTTTTGTCTTTGTTACACCAACAAATCCATATTGTATATAAAAGCCGTCCCACGCCACAGCAACTTTTTATTAAATTATTCATGGACCAGGCACCCGAATAGTGTGTTTTAAATAAATTGACTAGTCTTAGGTAGGCTAAAATGTCATGATCGAGGGTGGTCTCTGCTAATATTAAAGCTAAGCTAGAACCACGAAATTAGATGTTTGTTTTGCTAGAACTGAAGTTACAACTGAAGTACATTGGTGATAGAACAGCATAAAAAACAAAAAATGATTAGCTAATCACCGGTATAGTTGTTATAATATACAGTTTGCAAAACAGAATCCAATAGAACCATACAGGGAAAGACCTTAGTGCAAAGAATGGCGCACCTAAGGCATCACAAAAATGAACTTATATATTCAACTTACAGTCAATTCGAAAATACAATTACAATTAAAGTTACTGAATTACTTGAATCGGTACACAGATCAACATCCGGGCCAATTATAGAGTTTTATTGTGTAAATCCAATAAAAGGGCCATTGTTGAATATTTGGCGCGACGCAGAGATGAAAACTCTCTCCTATTTTGTGCAGCAGCACTTATAAAAACCTCGCGATCGTCCACAAAGTCGCATTCTATCAGATTGTCACAATCTTCTATCATCTGAAATCAATCAGAACATTCACATTCACCCTTTACATAAATTATTAACTGATTTTTCTATTAAATACTTAGCATGGAAATTCATTGATAAATGTATTAATAATACAAATAAGTTCGGAATAAATAACGAATAAGAGCAATAAATTACCAAAAAAAGGCAAACAAAAGAAAGTTATCCACATAAATTAGTACTAAAATCACTCCAAAAAAATTGAATAAAAGCAATACATTTCCAAAAATGCAAATAAAATTAATAAATTCGAAATAAATATCGAACAAAAGCAATAAATTCCGCGAACTGACAAAAAAAGTAAAAAGTCTCAAAAATTGGCAAACAAAGACAAAAAAAAGTAAAAATGTTACTGGAAGTCGTTTTTTTGGAGGTTGAAGAGCAATGCACAAGAATTTTTCAAATTTTTTTAGTTCCTTCCTGAAGAGTAATTTTATGAATTCGCCTTCATTTGACGCAGTATTTTCTTTGGAAATCTCCTTTTGAGAGAGTTTCTTCTCGCTACTCATTTTCTTACTCTTCTTTTTACCCTACCAGTTCCCACAACAAATACATTATTTTATACTAAATACACATACGTTTTGAATTTCATTACACTACACTTTACTTCATATTTATATTAATTATTATTAATAATTGACAAAAAAAAGATTGCTGTCGTTACTTTTCCTTTCTCATATTTCTTCCATTCTTCTGCGAATCCATCGAAAAACATTTGCTGAAAGTCCCCTTCAAAAATGGGCATATCCGCCGGCTTTTTTATATCGTTTATTATGGCTTGTTGGTGGATGTTCTTGAACATCAAAAGATTAAATTTGATTTGAGTACAAGTCAGAGGTCACAACAGGGTAATTGGAATTATTCAGACTTCAAAAAACAATTAAGAAATTGGCAAAAGCATCGAATAAAAGTATTGAATTGCTCAAAAAACAAAAAAATATATTTAATTTTCAAAAATTCCACTAAAATTAATAAAGTATATTAAAATGTTAAATTTAATTTTTAAATTACAAAGTGTTTAACTCAATTCTTAACTGTTGAATATTTGTTATTATTATATTTAATTACGTTCTATTTTAATTATTGGATGCTTATTACTAATTTCAGTTCGATGAAATTGAGAAATATTTAAATCTTAAAATATTTAGAGTGGATTACATGATAACTATAGACTATCCCCTCTTTAACCCCCTTGTCCAACATGACAACGTACCAGTCATGGAGACGTTTGGAACTGGGGGTTTTTTGTTCTGGAGGATGTCGGTAGAAGATGTAATCGTCCCCTTCGTTGGGTGGACAGGCCCAGATGTGGGCCATTGAGAAACCCAATCCTTTAACATAATGAAGATAGCCCAGAATAATTTCTTGGTAAAATTCCGTCCTAAACCGTCGCGGTTGAAAAAATTGAACGGAGTCAACGTAGGCGATGTAGACGCAGCGTGTATTGGGCGGAGGACATACCGAATCGTACTCTTGGACGTGCATTCCAAATATACACACGTCCACACCGTCTATCTCCTGGAAAGCAAATATTGTCTTAGCCCTGTAAACAAAAAATAATGAAATTGTGCTAAGTAATATTGAAGTCAATGAGAATACAATATATTAATTTATTCAGCATATACTATATATTTGTGTCGTTGATAGAAATCAAAATATTTGACATTAATATTCACTATTAAAAATATCAAGCTCCAATCTTATTTCAAGAATATTTGAAAGGGTATTTACATACCGATAAGGGAATTCCTTCTTCAAGTCATCAGGGTCAATGAGTCCTAACATGGGCTCAAATTTTATGATTTTTCGGATTGAAGACAATTCCCTGATTATGACGTCGTCGGTGATTCCATTGCTTTTGAGGAATTTCTTTATTCGCTGTTCTATATAATTAGCGACGGCAGACATGGACAAATTTTTCGCAGTAAAGTTGTTCACATCCCGGCTAACCTTCTTAGTCAACAAACAGCTGTCACAGACATAACTGAAACCAAATTCCTATGTTAGAGTATGGTAAAAAATGTAGGATCAAATAAATCATCGAATAAGCACCAATAAAAAACTTTACCCAATCGGCCAGATGTCCTCGATATACAATACGCATATCTGGTGGAATTCCCTTTCACAGTCGACACACTTGACAAACTTCTCCTCCTCGTAAACGTCGTTTTTGACTTTTATTAAAGCTTTTTTGTTCACGTGCCTATATTTTAAAAAGAGCACTACATTACATTCCTGTAGTACAGAATTTCATAATAACCCACAACTCCTATTTCTTTTTCGAATTTTCAAAACATTTAAACGTCCATTTACATTTAAAATGCTTTTTTATAATAGCAACTAGATCATCTATTTCTTTTTAAATGTAATTTATTCACGCTGGGACACTGCGAAAGAAATTATTTTTTAATTAAATCTGGAAAAAGGAGTTTTTTTTGCATACAAACAAAGAGATTTCCTGGTCTAATCTATTTTAACTATTTTATACTTACTCCAAAGGTTTCTCTTTTTCATTTACAGGAACGAGATCGCCTTTAAAATCTTCGAAGCATCCTACACACAGAGCAAATCTGAAAGAAAAAGTTTGTAGAAATAAAATAGAATTCAAGATAGACATTTTTAATTTAAATTGCACATTTATTAATTTCATGGTGTCAAAAAAAGGACAATTGCGAAATGTTTTGTTACCGATCTTGATAAGCATAATAATCTGCATGGGGAGGAATGGAACATTGATTTTTCCCGTAGCAATACAGATCTGCAGGATAAAATTGGTGCTTCTGGCTACAGCAGTAGCCCAATTGCTTCATGACTGGCTCAAAATGTGTCAAAAAAGCCTCTGCAAGCTAGAAATACAAAATACAAAATTTGTTAATCAATTTTATTTATATTTTATACGTTATCACCCATGACATAAAATTTAAATATATACTAATACACGCGAATATACTGAATACCAATAAATGTTTTCGGCTAAATCAAATAGTAAAATAGTCATTTCCTTTATTTTTTTCTGACTGAAAGAAGTGCCGAAAAAAGTTACAAACAAGGAGCTAACGATTACATTAAATAATAATAAGCCCAATTAGATATTAAATTGGATTAATTGGAAGAAAAATATTTTGAAAAACTTATATTAGGTCAAATCATTTTAGGAAAAATTGTGTTGGGCTTTGGGGGACGTACATTATAAAGCTATTAAGCTGTACCATTTATAATTAGTTAAATAATTGTTTTTAAATTTCCAAAAAACGCAGTTCAAACCTTAATGGCATGCTCGTAGACAACCGAGCCTTTGTGATTGTAAAGCCAAGCATTGTAAAAAATAGTCCAGACGTCATTGACATATTGCCATAAGTTTTCATATTCGTCCAATTTTCTTTTGATCGTCAATAAATCCATTGGCATTTTTATGATTTTTAGATAATCATGGTATTTCTGTTAGTACAAAAATGCCGAAAATATGAGTAGCAATATTGTCATTTAATTATTCTTTCGTTGTGGTGAAGTCAAGGAAAAATTATTCTTACCACCGTATCAACTGGATGCCTGAAGTATAGCGATTCTTTTTGTTCAAACAGCTTGTTCAGTGACACAGACAAATTTCCAAGAATTTCTTCCGGACTACATGCTATTTAGAAAATAATTCATTTAAAACCCTATCATCATCATCTAGCTCAATCATTAATTATTTAAAAATCTATTTAATTTGAACAAATTTCAAGTAAACAATCTATTAAATACCATTAAAGGTCATTTATTGTTATTGCTAGTTGTAAACTATTTTGAAACTTTGATCAATTAAAACTGAATGTTCAATCATAATATTTTGTTTTAAATTTAAGTAATAAAATTATCAAGACGATTAGACTTACATGTGTTGCGAGGACAAGAAACTGCTTGATTAGCCTTTTCACAGTCTTTTTCACAGGATTTTATTCCGTCTTTTTCAAAATTCTGCCCCGGTTTGATTTCCTGTTTTTTCCGACTTTTTATGCCAATGGCCCCTGTTGCAATAACAAAAACGATTTGCAAATTAAGAAATACACTGTGTCTTAATCTATACATTCTTACCCAATTTCTCAACTAAATCAAGATAACACACAATAACTAGTTCTCAAGATGACACAATTTCTAAATATACTGCAGACATCGCCATGTCTCCATGGGTATTATTTAAAGGGCGATTAAAATTATAACTGCGGCCCACTGGAATATTCGGTATCCGGTGGTTTAGGGCAGTTTTTGTAATGGGCTATGATCAGATTTCCAGAATACTGGATAGCAAAATTTTCCGGAGATCAATATATACATAATGACAGGTCCTTTTAAGTCCTTTGGTCTAGGGAATTAAATTTTGTAGAAATTTTGCCCCATTTCTTATTCTGCGCTATCTCTTATTAATTATTTGTCCCAGCTTCCCTAACGTTCTCGTTTTCATCGAAAAATACTAAAAATAAACTCTGGACTCTCATTTGAAACGCAATTTCCCCTACCACGAAAAATTTTTAATCAGAAAATAACTTTTTCTCGATAAAACAACTTGGCTACGGTTAATCAATTCAGCTTTAATCTTCAAAGATCGATAAAAAATCCATAGATGCGTTAGATTGTCTTGAACTTTTATGTCTCATTGTTTTAACGTTAGTATTTACATCATGGCTCAATTTTCTAAAATCAATTTCCAATAAGTGTTTAAACGATTATGAATATTGAAGGAATCTATTGATGGTTAATTGTTATCTTTCCTTCACTCTTTAATCCTATGTCAAATTCAATCCTACCCTTAATTTACTTAGCAGTTATTTAATTTCGAAATTACAATCAAAGCTGAAAATGATAAGTACTCACGTATAGATTGTTGTCCTCGACTTCGCGTCCTTAATAGCGGCGGCATCTTTCTAAAATTTTAAAATGAGAAAACGGAGAGTTAAAATTGAAGGAATACAAAAGACGTAAGCAACTTTTAAATTCAATGTCAATTGTAACAATTAGTGCATTATTTAAATTCTCCCACTAAAAAGGAGAGGACGGGAAAGAATTGTTTAAGGAAATATCAATGGTTTTTCTCCTTCGCGAAAGGGAAAATGGCGATTTGGGCAAAGACAAAGGAGCTAATCTAATCAAGTTATTGATCTAGATATCAAAAGCGTATTTGATTTGGTTCAAAAATCAGACTGTTGAACATATGACTGGTAGCAGGCAAATTGACCACTTCATGTGGCCCAACTACAATTGAACTAGTAAAATGGACAGCTGATTGAACCGTCGACTGGTGACGACAATGCCAATGCCCCTGAACTTATTTAAAATGTTTACTTTTAAAATCTAAGACTCAGCTGACTGTAATAACTGATATCGAGCATTGGTATTGGTACGGCCACAACAGGGTATATAATGAATACATTGAATAGAGTGGGGCGGTATAGGCTTCTACTGAGTAACCAAAAAATGGTTATAATCAATGTCTACGGTGACGTGTCTTGTTTCACATTGAACTTATACTCTTCATCACTGTGGAAACTATTCATTTTTATTTAATTAACAAATTGATGCTGTGGGATAAAGCCTGACGATTTAAAGGAAAGGGCACAAACATCGAGCAACCAAAATTTTACCACACAGAAAAAAATATTTGAGGAACAGTATACTCAAAAATTGGATATGGTTTCGCTTCGGATTATGAAATATTAATTTTTGAAAGTAGGGAATTAACAAATTAGGTTCTAAAAATCACATTAAAACAAATGGACTATTCCTGAATATAAATTATAGTTTTGGTATATGTTTTTGTTGAAGTTTGTGAATTATTTTGTAACAAAAGAGGATTCCAAAACATGTTTCTAATCGAACATTATAATATGAGGAAATGAGACCAGAAATGGTTGCTGTAACCATTTACAACATATAGTAACATTTAGTCAATGTAACAATATTCAACAAATCTCTACCAAGGCGTTTTCAGGATAGTTGTGTTTCTTGCAACACAGGTTATGAAATCTGATGCTTAAGGGGGCCGTGAACAGCCGTCTGTCATTTTCGGCAATCCTCCCATTAGAAACATCTCCTTGGATATTTAATAAATATTTAGGAAAGACAGCTAAAAATGATACTACATCGTCTGCATCCACAATGTAGTATGAAATGGAAAAATGCCATACTTTTTTTGGGAGAAATATTTCTTCTAGAGTTGTTCGCGTAGAAAGACATTATTGATCTCCCCGGACTTGTAGATTGTTCCCCCACAATGCTACATAACGCTATACTGTTTTTTTGAAATATATTATCAAAAACACAGTAATATCTCCGAAACAGAGGTGAAAGTTAGCAATGCTCTATAGCATTGTGGGGGAACATTCCACAACTCCTTGGAGATCAATAATGTCTTTCTACGTCAACAATTGCAATGCTACCTTTTTAGCGCCAGATACTCCCAATTAATGGAACTTAACGGGAGAGAGAGGTAATAATAATCGAGTCCAGGGCTCCCTTCCTGCAGCTTATCATTTCATTTTTGTTCTACAGACACTCGCATTTTTCATTACCTATATTGCTAAAACACAATCGTTCTAGTAGGCAAAACGCCTTGCCCGTTGCCTCTCGTTGTCTTATGACGACAGAACTACATTTGAATATATGAAACCAACTACGCTATTCATGCTGTTTTTACACAAAATGGCTAAACCACAAAATTTGAGACCTGCCACGCCCTGGTACGGCCATACTATATTTACAAAGAGATAGCAAAATGATTCAATGATTTTACCGCAATATAGTTGATACAGTTGACAGTCAGTCGGCGGGCCGGTCAAAGTAAATTGATATGCAGCACCTCACGTCAAAACAAAAAAGGGCCACGCCAGGAAATTCACTAGGAGAGGGTATGCGACTGGGAATAGACCCTTTGTATGACTCATGTCAGTCATTCGAAACTCCGTATGCCATACTGATTTCAAGAATACGTTTTTAAGGAAGTTGGAAAGTTAAAGATTGGTGCCAAGAACCTAGGAATTCGAGTTGTTTGTAAGAGACAGGTGAGACGAGCCTCAACTCCTTCAACCAATTCCTTGTTTTGTAGCATAATTTTTGGGCTCCTTTTTCTTGAATCGAAATAAACATTGTTTTGAATAAAAAGTTCAATATTTGCTAATGATATTATCATTTTTTGTTCATTCTTCATACTGGGGGCAAGTCATCCTCCTCTGATCTTTCGTATTCTATAGAAAGGCATTATATTTCACCTTTGGATGAGAATGGAGGAATTGGAATGAGTGAGAAGAGAAAGAGAAAAGAGTTCTGTCATACGCCTAAACAAATAATTGGGCTGATTTGAGACAGATACTATATGCCTCATCATCAGATCAAGTATCAGTCAGATCATATCCATGAATGACATGAGATGAGCTGCTCATCTCATCCCATTCAAATTCCTGCATTTATGCATCACCTTAACCATCATGTTTCATAAGTCATTTACATATTTGTTAATTAATTAAACTATGTCATCCACAAATATGTATACGTAAAAAAGAAACTATAAATATGAATTAATAATATTTAAATTTCATTATGCATACATTCTCAATAAATAAACCCATAATAAATGATTTTATTATCCATAATTAAATCATTCCAAAACATATATCCAATTAGCAAACTCCTGAAAATGAATCTTATAAACTTCGCTTGAAGGAATAAGTTATTCTGCTTGAAATTATGAATAAAAAATATTACGTTTTTGTTGCTACATATTTTGAAATATTTGGAATAATCTCACACAGGGAAATATCGAGCGATTAGACTGCTCTTTTTTCTGGAGCAAAGTAGAAGAGCAAAGTAGCTTTACTAGTTACTTGATGAATTGCATTGAGGAAGCAGGTTTTTCATTAATTGGCACAATTTTTACTAATCATGATGAAAGATACTCCGTTTCAACAATCAACAAAAGTACAGAATTTTCTTATAACTTAGAATTTGTATATTTGTATATATTATGACCAGATAACAATTGGGTTTCATTCAAAGATGGATCTCAATAGGAGAAAAGCCATTTCTTCCATTTCCATTTCATAGATGAGGAACTCTTGATAGTAAACCTCACAGCGAATTGTCCACTGGGTATGAAGATCATCAAACAATTTAATAGAGTCGAGGTAGGAGTACTCGCATTGCTTTTGCATCCAGAAGCGACCGCGGTCTAAATGTTTCAAGAGTAGTCTGGAGTAGTGGAAATTATGACGAGGATTATTAATCGCATTTACAGTTACCATATCTACAGACTTGAAAGCAAAAGCTGAAATAGCTTGGACCATTGACAGCTCCAACTCCGCTGCAAATACGAAGAAAATGTCTATTAGCGTTTAAAGAGCAATAATTATAACTAAAAAAGAAAAGACAAAAGAGAATTTAATTACCAATTTTAGACGTTGTTAAACATTTGTTGGCCAAATTGATACATCTTTTAAACCGACTCACAATCTTTTCAAACAGTTTAGCACTTCTTTTCGTATCAGGGATAAGTTGATCGACGAAGTCCCCTTCATAGAGCCAGCAAAACGTCGCGTTGAAAATTAAATAGTGGTTTGGGTGCAAAGGGTTCCCTGTATAATTATCAATAAACTGATCCAGCACATCCAAATCAAAATCTGTTAAATCTTCACCCATGAAGTCGTTGACGTAGTTTTCAATCGATTCGACTTTATTTTGAATATCATCTCCTTTCATATCAGCAGAGCATTCGGAACACTTCCACGAACAGGTAAAACTCGAGAGAGGGTCTTCAGGAAGCAGATTGCCTTTTTTGCATGTAGAACATTTAAAAGACGAAAAGAATGTTCCCTCTTCAGTAGCATCCAAGCATCGTGAACATAGGCATTCAAAGGGCAAGCTGTTTTCAAAAATCTTTCTTCTGAGTCCAGTACCGTAATTCAAACCCGTTTCTTTGTATGTAATGCAAAGGATCTCCCCTTTCTTAACATCCCGTGTGCACATCATTCGTATTTTCCAAATCGTCCCATCTTCATGATCCTCATTAATTAAAAACCATTCTAGGTTCGGAAAACATGCATGACTAAATTTACTGGCAATTTCGAAGACAGCGTAACCGTCAAACCTTGAAAAGATCAAATAATTATGAAAAATAGTAGGATTTTGCATATTCGCCAGGCCAAAGTTACAAATAATTATTTATAGGCTGTCATGAAGGATTGAATGTAACTGCTGTGTAATTCAAACTTCATGATTCAAGTGCCAATTTAAAAAAACTACATTACATTACATTATATGCAAGGGTCCATAGTCCCCTATCTGAAACTTCACACTGATGAAGACCACACAGAGCGACAGTAGGCATCGAGCCGAAGGAAAGTCACGTAATCTATTTTTCTCCCTAATTGCTTTACCTTTCTATTGGGAACTCTTTGCTGAGACTAGTAATACATACTTAAAACCTATAATATATTATGAGCCATAGTTACAACCTATAATATATTATGAGCCATAGTTACAATCAGAGGGTGAAGCCGTGGTATTTTAGTGCGGCGGCGGCTGCCGACCCCTTCGGGGTCGGCGGCGGCGGCTAAGCCGG
>JAAAYG020087801.1:0-20637 GCA_009936455.2 Tomocerus minor | reverse complement strand
TATCGTTATGAATAAGGGAGTCAACGTTAGTAGTTGTGATATCTGATCAATAACTCCTGGTCTACTATAATATTTGTGCATCATACAATGCGTGTGCCATGTCACTGGTTATATTACTTGATTTAGACTTGGTTTTAATGCATTAATAGTTGTGTGCCTTTGTTGTTACGAAGATGATCCGTGGAGATAAGAAATGCATTAATAATGTATCTGCACGTTATTATGTAATGCCATCCCAGCAATACACAAGAAATTATGCAGCCACAACACTGTTGCAATGGCTTACTTTACATTTGTATACATGTATAAGTTGTGTTCTGAATTTACTAACCATGGCTAATATTTGTAGGTAAGCAAATAAGCTCAGAGAAATAATAGAGACAGAATGACAAGGCATTTTCCAGAGCAATCACGATTTCCAATGCCGAAAGTCGGCCTTGCTTATCCGCTATCAGATCTAATATATGTATATTATATGCAATGTGCAATAGGCTAATGTTATCTCTCCTACAAACACACATACCTAGATATTTACGTGCTGGTGTGTGGAAATATTTTTCAGTTTCTTTGAGTGGAAAATGAAAGAGTCTCACTGATCAATCAATAAATACTACTTATACGTAGCTAATTGTAAGTATAGAGAATGAAAGTGTGGTTCTCACACAAAGAAAATAGATTATAAAACGCGTAATGATTGTCTGTCTTGTACTGTTGCCAATTAATTGGCCACCCTTATCATTTAAAGCATTACTTATCTGTTGTAAATTGAATTTATGAGTTTCTTTAAGGCTATACCTCTATCACTACTGACTTTCAATGAAACACATCTTTACTATACAGTGCAAATTTTAATGAAATTTCTTTGAGCAGGTGCTGTTGCATGCGTTACGTGTAATAATTATGTAGGCAAACTAAATAATCACATCGAATTAGAAAAGTACAAGAAGCAAGTGGTTATTTGAATTAGAAAAATTGAAATTATACAGGAGCATAAGACACGTAGATATATATTTCTTAAGTAAGCATTCATTGGATTCTGAGAATCTGAGGGTGATTGATGTGTCAGAGATGGAGAATAGTTTAATTTGTACTTCCTTATTGTGGAATTATGATAAATATTCATAAGAAGGGAGTCAGAGAACAGAAAAAGGACAGAACGGTGTTGACTGAGCAAACTAAACTGCTCAATGTAAAACATGCTTTCTTATGTGAATGTACTAATCTTCAATCAAACAGTACGTTATTATATAGAGGGAGGGATATTATAGGATTCTACTGCGGTCATTTAATGTTGGTTAGTAAGTTTCTTTGCTGCTTTTTAGCTAAGATAACTGAGTTGCTTGGCTGATTGTGAATTGGATTAGTTGTAAGTAATGATGTTTTGAATGCTGCCTTGTGTTCTTTGGTGTTTTACGACCACCTGAAGATCAGGCCGAGCTTGGCCACATCAATTGAGTGACTTTAGCTAGAGAGTCTGTTAGTTAGTGTTATATTGCACATATTATTCAGCAAATTGCATGTATTCTATGTCTTTAGCTGCCGCTGGGTGCTGGAGGCATTATTTTATTTAACATTCTCTCCTCGTTATCTCTACACTTGATTTTGTTCATTTGAAATTATACAGATTTTATGATGTATGTATCTGCCACAATTGTAACTATTACTACAGATATATATCTAACAAAATAGATGTGTTGAACGCAACGGTTTATGAGAAATTTAAGATCCTACATGCGGATCTGTGTAGCAGAATAAAATTTAGTGCCACTAACGGCTGTCCACATCATTTAGTCATGTTTCTGCTTTTTCAAATTATTACATTGCGTAGAGAATCGCGGAGTATCTACTGAGAAAATAGTAAAAACTATAAGAAATCTAAGAATTTATGATTTGAACTTTAATTTTATGAGTCATTAATAGAGAAACGTAAATGTGTTGATGTAGACGTAGTCTCGTGGAAACAAAACTCGAAGTGCATTTAGTTAACACTTTAAAATATTCAAGTTAGTTCTAGTCTTGTTTCATTAAATTTAATGAGGATTTTATGGGGTGCTAACCGTGGGAGGTGATTTTTAGCCTAAACTGGTAGGTAGTACCTATAGTATCTTAGGAGTTTGTTGATCTATAATATAAATTGTACTAGTTAACCTAGCATGTCTGTAGAATAAAAAGATGTGAATTTAAAAGTTTATAAAGCAGATGAGAAGGGAATCAAATCAAAGTCTGTCAGAATTATGTTATTGTTATTATCGGTGGGTTTGGCTCTGTTGTGATAATGTATAAAAATTGCTTCTTCTTACTTGTAGAGTAGGGATCATTGTTGGTTTGGATAGTGTACTGTTGTTGTGTTGTTATGTGTTGGTGTTAGTCATTCATAGAAATAGTCAAATCAAGTCAAGTGAGTCAGGTCGACAGATTACTGTACTTGATTTGAATTGAAACTGTTGTGGCTGTTTTCTTTTCTTTTCTTGAGCTACATGATTTATATCGAGACGATAGGAGAGCAGGAGAGAGAACTAAAGCGCCCACTCCTTAGCTAAAAGCAAGAAAAAATTGGAAAAATGAGGGGAGCAGGTCGCTTTGCACAGTTAAATCAAACTATGCAATAATTGCTTATTGCCCTGCTGCTCTTTCATGAGTTATTGCTGGTGATTTCATGTCCTCGTATTGTAGCATTCCTATCTCCGATGTAAATCTTCTTATTCGACGATAATCCTTTTCTGATTTGATACATTCCGATCTGATACACTTCGAACTAACTACTACCTAACTTAATAGTCAGTGTGTCGATGATGGACACTAAGTGGGCAGATTGACCAGAACATGTGATGGGCTGTGACCAGGGGACACTCACACAAGTATTTACATACACTTCATAATTGACGAATAAAAGTTTTATGTCTTCTTTGTAAATAGGATAACGACATAGTCTTATATGTACATGCTCGACTACCATCTTATCTTATTTACATAGGTACATTTAAGGTGCAAATTCTATATCATAATAATATTATTGGCTAGTTACCTACTTGATTAGACTCTGTGTGTGTAGTATAAAAATATTTGCATATGCTTACACCAAAATGAAACAATGTCTAGAAAAAAGACAATGACAGGAGGAATGTTAATGGGATGTCGACTTTGTATTGTTAGCTGATTTCTTTGAATATATTTATTTATGTGCTAATATTTTGCATTGCTTTGCTATTTGCTACAGTAGTACATATGAGTGACTGATGGTTAGTTAACTGGTTCGATTATCATTATCAGTCAGCAGAAGCATGTTCTTGTCAATGTCCATCGCATCCCATCAGTCTAGACTAGACTAAACTACTTACTCACTGCATGCAAGTAAGTAGGTAGCTAACAAACACTCAAAGCAAGCTTCATTTGCCTTTAGGTACCTATCATTTACTTATTGTCATTAAATATACTAATATTATGCAGATTAGGCTAGTTGCTCTGATTTGCATCGGCATTGTGTCACATTATTATCATCAATGACAAAAAATTAAGATTATTTAAAAATTATATCTGAATAAGAACAGTCTGATTAAATGGCTAATCTTCTAATGAGGTGGCGTAGCAGCAAATGCCCTTAGGTGCTTTAAAAAACTATACCCAATACCCACTACTATAAAAATAAATAATAATATACAGTTCCGTATTGTGTTGTAGCATTGTGAAACTGGTAATTAACTTAAAAATATTTAATTTTCCTTTGCAGACGGTGGTAATGTTGGTGTTCCGAGAAGAAAAGAGTCCCGAAGATGAAATCAAAGCGTGGCAATTCTGGCACGGAAGACAGCATAGTGTGAAACAACGGATACTAGACGCAGGTAAGCAAAAGGAAATTTATAATACCTACCTATATAGCCACACTAACAAAAACTTGACTTGTAAATTGTATGGACAATAGGGAAAGCAAAAAAGATAAACATTCAGCCATTTATTCGAATGTGTTCACAGTGTGAGTGAGCACAGCACTTATACTTAATTTTAACACTAGAGACAAAGATATCAGATCTACATTGTAAAAACATGCTAAAATTAAAAAAAAATCTCCTGTGAGCTATCAATTCTTATATAATTATATACTAATAAAAGTTGAAAGTCCATTTAGTTTCATTGTTGTTGATATGTAGTTAGTTGATATTATTTAGTTTGTGTAGTAAGATGTAATAAGAACAAGACAGATGTTAGAATTTAGATTGGTTTGTAAAGAAAGAAATGGATTGTCTAAGTATACAGTTGAGTAGTTTGGTCATTGAAATTATACGTAGCACTAATAAAATTAAAAAGTGCTACGTTGTGTCTGTTGTTATTGCCATGTAGGTTACTTATGATTAGAATCAGATGCTATTTAAGAATGGTTTTTGCTGGTTGCATAGGATTTCAGAGAAAAGTACAAATGAAATCGCGTCTCAGGTCAAGTAAACATATAGGTAGATGGAAAAAAGTGTTTTTTAAAAGGATGTAGGTATGTATGTAACAGAAACCAAGTTTTAGTGGAGGATCTAATGTACTGTAATGAGAATGTAACCAAAAAGGAGGGGAATTTAATGATAATATGATATCACTCACACACATCACTTGGCATCCTACGAAATAATATGAAATTGACTGACTGACTGAGTGAGAGAGTCTGTGGACGACGGATGATGGCCAGAAGGAACGAAACGTTTCAGAATTTCCAATTGCTACAAATTACACAGTAGAAGAATATCATTATGTTTCTCCCAGGCTACTCAATTTCTGATAAACAGGGACGAACAGAGAGGAGACTTGACCAAAAGACCATCTCACGTACTTTATACATAGATACAAAACTGTAGTTATTTAATTCACATTGTTTTTGGTATCACATGGTCTACCTACTTGAAGTAGACAGTGTTATTTATGCAGTACATTATATGTCTGTGAAAATTCTGTGACATAGGTATACTTATCCATGTACTAGTGTGACTCTATAGCTTCTTTCATTTTCATCAAATTAAAGGGAGACATCATCGAATAAAATAGTAATATTAGGAATAACTGGATACCGAAATTATGGTAGGCTATTGCCTAGTTTTTTTTTCCTGATAGCTTAACTTACCGTATTACCAGAGAGTATGATGAAAACTAACCTCACGACTCTTTTCCTCTGAAAAAGTAAAATTATCCTTATTTTACAGGATAATTCACCCTAATGTAATGTAAAGTAACACGTGTTTAGCCTACCTTTCCGCATCCGCCCTTTTTATACTCTTTTCTGTATTATGTGTTATGTAATGTTAGGAAATATACAGGTCAATCTTTTTTCTATCTGTGTTTATGAAAATTCTCGTTGTTTTATACATGTCACTGTAAATTGTAAATGTAGGCGTAATATCAGCAGATTGGGTTAAACTGTATTTTCCTTTAGAAAAATTAGCAAGATTAAATGATTGTAAAGGTGCCTGTTAGTTTTTGATAGTATCATAAATATAAGATAGCAAAGTAGAAAGATCGTGGTTGTGTTGTGTGATTGTGATGTAGTGCCTTTGTAGAATATCGTGAAGGAACATGTCCTTACATGATTATTATGACTATTTAAGGAGAAATGAGGAACAGGTGTTGTGTCTGTATGTTATGTGTGATATGTACCATTTGTTGTAGTAGCGAGTAGGTAAAGAGTAATAATGCTTAGTACACGAGAGTTGTTAACCAGTAGGAAAAGTAATTTGAGATGATGAGAATAAGAATAGAGTCTGAAGTTGGATTGGACACTGTCAAACAACTAACAGCTAACAAATAGCCAAGCGTCAAAATAATAAACGAAGATCGTAACCAATGTTAGAAAAGAAAACTTCCCAAGAAGAATAGTTTATCTTTAAGCATTGTAGTAGTGAGTAGAAATTAGTTGTGCCACAGGAGCTGAATCCTTACATTCAATAGCAAGTATGATGATCGGAAGGGAGGCAAAGTGAGATATTGTTGTGGTGGTGTACTTTGTTGGGATTGGAAATAGTAGGAGAGTATTGTTTGATTTCTTTTCATTTGCAGGCTAGAGTCAAGTCAGGTGAAGAGTGATGTGTGCAATCAAGTCATATAATTTTTTCTGCTCGTATGCCAATTTTTACGATAAGGGAAACAGTTTTTGCGTTATGATGTGATGCAAATGTATCTGTGTGTGTGCATAACGTAGTGTGAGTAGCATCTGTAAAAGTTCTTTATTTTTCCTTAGCTTTAGCTAGGGATCTTTAGCTTAGCTTTGTATATTATCTCTTGACTTTACTCTACTCTACTCTCCAGTTCAGTTCATTCACCTGTTGAACTTTTTGGGTTGTTTGCAATCCATTGGATTTCCAACATAACAGATAGATATTCCCTTAATATTCCTACCCATATGTACTTAGACAGTTTTTACACTCACATGTAGTTAGAATTCCTGCGTCTCTTCATGTGTCTAGTGGACAGGACAGAACTTATGCATTAACACAAGGCAGACATGCATGTATGTCGAGTATTTACTAACACGATACATAACAATGTAACGTAACATGCACGGATTTGAAGAATCTCATCTTATGTATGCCTCTGTTTCGTTTCATCGAGCTGGACTCTTCTTGTGCATTGTAGTCTACACACTCTCCTGAGATTTCTTATAAGAAAGGACAGAAAAGAACAGATGGACTCGACTCCCCCTGCTGACCCCTTTAACCTCACAATACTAAAAGACAACAAAACGCATCACATCTTTTTCTATTATATTATCTGTGGTAGAAGTAGAAGCATCTTTATATTGTTGAGAGACACACTATAGGCCATATAGAATTTTATCTGCATAGTCATAGAAGGAACATTATATAAAATAATTTTATAGCACGGTATAATCTACTAATGTAATGGATTGCAAAGTGTAAGGTGGATAGAAGAGTTAGAGCAAGTCACATCATATAAGTCAAGACATGCCACTTTCCGACTCCCTACCATAACTCTTTTTTACCAAAAAGAATTGATTCCTCCGCAGCGGCAATTTTCCGCGAATGGAATATCAATGAGATTCGACTTGACTTTAATCTGTGCAGACTTACATATGAAGGTATACTTATAAATCCATTTACATATCTACATGAAACAATACTGCTATAAAACTACCTACATTATTTACAATAATTATTGTAGGGAAACCAAAGGTAAATACAAGCAAAAGCTATTCTGCTCCTGTTTACTTTAATTATTTCCATGCTCAGCATTCTCCATCTCTCTCTCTCTCTCTCTCTCTGCACGGCTACGTACTTTGTGTCTGTTTATTTGTATACAGAAACTTTAAAATACAGATAGAGAAAACATACAGAGCCATCCTTGTTTTTGCCTTATATTTCTAATGTGGGATAGATAGATAGTGGATCTGTAGATGGTCAAGACTCAGAATACAACTCTACTATTACATTACCATACATTAGATTACTTTAGATTGCTAATCGCAAGAATTTAGATTCAGTTGCTCTAACGTAGCCTAAAGCTCTCACTTAGAATATCGTTCACTCATCTCATTCGCACATCTCGGTAATAACTAACTACATTAATATGTATCCTAGGTACATACATGCAATAACAGTATAATCATCTATATATGTGATATCTGTTAGGGCCATCCAAAGCAAAGAGTAAATTTTATTTTCCTCATTTTACTCGCCTACAGATTCCTTTCCCATGAGATCAGAGCAACGGAAGAAAATAATAGATTTAGTAGACTTCACTAAAAGTTATGGTTTAATATCCACAGAAGAAGTGAGTAGTAAATCTAATGTCTTGTCTTGGTCTTGCCCTGTCCTAATTTCATATTTTATTGCACCTTTTAGATTTCACATTAAAATAATAGTTAAACCATAGCGTAAATAATAGAGAAGTGCCTTATGTTTCATTTGAAATGTCCCCACAGACCCTATCCATTAGTCTTCTTTGACTTTTACGTAATATCGTGATATATTACCGAGCTACACTTAAAATACAGCTATACCTAATTATTATGTGCACCTATTATAGTCTTTGGGGTTTGGCTAGTTCTTATTTAGATTCAGTTCAGTCTATTATAATATTGATGGTGCTATGAAAGCTTTCGGCTAATTATCATTCATAGGTACTACTAGTACTAATAAAACTTATTTCTCCCAGATATCTCTATTGTCATACATGTAAATAATGGAGGGAGAAAATATTCTGAGTGTGTGTACATGTTAGATCTTTGGTTTGGTAGTGTTAGTAAATGTCTTTGTGGCATGTCATGTCACCCAAGATTTAATGACTTAAATGAAAGAAACGATAGCGATAAATTATCGTTCGAAAAAGGCAGGATGTGACAGTATTATCGGTTGTTAATAAAATTCCACACGATGAACTAAAGTCAAACTAATGTAACTAACAAACTAGCGATGCATAAAGTGAGCTTTATACTCGAACATAATCTGAGTTAGACATAGACACACATGTTTTATAAGGAACAAACACAAGACAGATGAGATTTGCCATCAGATGAAATCTGGTGCTTTAAAACGGATTGTGATTCATGAGAGTTTTCTTGTCTTGTCAGCTCATCTAGAAAAATCTGTATCATTTCAGCATCTTAGCAAAGGAAAGGAAACCAAAGCGTACTTATGCAGGTACTTAGTGGTTAATCCTATTTACTTTTTTCTAAGTAAACTACAAACTATAAATCCATGTCGACTATACACACAGAATATTATACTAACTAATAGTTAATGTCTTGATTTAGTTGGTTCGATGTATGTATGTATATATATGTAGTAATGTAAAGATTCTTTCTCTTTGTCTGTGTGTGTTTCACCTGAAGTGACTTGAAGTGACTGTTGTTCTTGTTAACTATGAGAATGTAAAGGAAAGGAATAGAAAAAGGCAAGGAAGAGAACACAGTCAGAATAACAATCAGAATCAGAAAAAGAATAATAGGAAAAGCATTTTGCTATTACGGAGTGAGAGGATAGAATGGAGAGCAACAATAAGACTGACGAGAATGATATCTAGTGGAGCAATCTGCTCTCTTTTCTGTACGGACTTACATCACATCCAGTCAAAGTTTTATGTATTTCTCTGTTTGTCTACAATTCTATACACGTTTTTCTACCTACTTGCTCCACTATTTACAGAATGCACAGATAGATAGTGGATAGAAGTGTACATTATGCACATTCGTTTACTTATGGTTAGTGTATAAATATTTGCTTCAGATTAAAAAAGAGTATCCTCTCTTCTTCTCTTTTCAACAGATTATATCTGGAATGAAATTATTATGAGTAGCTCAGCTTGAGTTGCCATTACTTCAGTCTTATAGTTTGGCATGTCGAGCGGGTCATGTATCCGTAACATACAATGTATGTATGTATACTTTTAACAGAAATACGTAGCTTTTGTTAGATCTCTCTCATCACAACAATAGACACAACCAACCACAGAACATTGTTAAAGAATGTACTTAAATTTAGTAGACAAAAATGAATGCAAAAGAAAATAGATGCATACGTGGTGTGGGTAAATCTTCTTTAGAGAATAGTGTGTGTACTTACTTCCACAACACACAGTCGTAATAATAGTATCATTACTTCACATCAAATTCCATCTATAATTTCTTCAGTTGAGAATTCTGACTGATCCTAATTATAATTTCTGCAGTAGTAAGCATAGTCTTCTATTGTAAACTACCGTGGCTCATTACATAGTGTTCTGAACTCTGAATTTGTACAATAGATGAGTAAAATGAATTTAATGAAATATTATACTAGAGTACTGGAGTAGTTGGCTTTACATCCAGATTTATATGGACATGCATAATGGTTGTTCGCATCTAGTTTACATCAGAACATGTACTGTAATTCAAGGGAAGATAAGAAAAGGCGATTCAGTGGCTAATACCTATATTATCTGCGGACGATGCTCATGTACATTGTACTACACTACCAATTAGTTGTATTATATGCTTAATTCTGTGCGAAAATCAGCGGCTAAGCTAATCTGCTCTCTAGCATTGCAGTAGGTAAACTACTGTAGGTAGGTAAGAATAGCACGTCTTTTTTATTATCCTTCCTTTCCTTGTTAGGTTAGACTAACTTTGAGTTTCGTCTGACTGTCTGTGTCTAACTGACTCTTCGTAGTCCGAAAACAAGAGGAAATGGTTATTGCTATTTTAATTAAGTCACTGGATGAGCATCGTCTTAGGAAATTACAATTACCTTAGTATAATGTTCTCTTTTATAACTTCCGATCTTGATTAATTGTCTTGAGTCAGTCTAGTCTTCATGCTTTGCTCTAGGACTACAATAGGCTAGACTGGTAGACTCTGCATTATCAATATGGAATGGTATATAGTATACCAGGAGGTAAAACACTTTGGATATATAGTGAGTGTGTGAGGTTGCACTAGGTTGGTCAGACAGGTATTTATACCTTTGCATACATGTACAGATAGTCACAACATCATAAAACAGAATTATTTCTTGCAAATGCAGAATTTCAGGGCACTTATCTTACCCACATGCTAAAATGTGTGTTGCTATACGTAGAAACAGATGTACAACTTGCAGAATATAAATATTTTTCTTTTTCTGCATGGGGTTTATTACTTTACATTTTTACATACCGAGTCAGAAAGAGAATTTGCAAGAGATTTTTTGATAGGAAAATTATGCAGTTTGCTATTCAGTTGCACTCTATAGTGATACTTGACTGCACTGCAATGCCATTACCAACTGAAGTTGAAGTCAAAGCCTCGCCTTTTTTCTCAGGTTCCCTCTGATAATGATATGTTCCCTTTAAAAAATATTATTGCTACTTCTGAACGTAAACAAGAATTACTTGGAAGATATCTACTGTATAACAGAAAATAAATATAACATTCAATTGAATTGTTATTAAACATAAACGAATTGAAGCGCATAAATAATCCTTCTTTGCATTCTGAGTACGGATTGTAGGAGTGTTTTTGCTAAGTAGGAAATGTTGATGCTATAAATTCACGACGTCATCAGAAGAATGCAATGCAATAGGAATTTTGCTTTCAAAGTAATCGGTAGGAAATACTACAATTCTCACCTGTCAGATACCTGTAATAATTTCTGAGAAATTCTACATGACTAATGGCAGTGTGATTTAAATTCTGTGATTATATGCAGAATGTGTAGCTTGACTATTTTTGATACAATGACTAAAAGTGCCATAACTTATGTTAGACACTTTACACACACCAGCAACATATTATTATTAGTATGGATTTGGCAAATCTATCTGACAATTAAGTATTAGGTATCTACTAACACCACTTTCCACGCTAAGAGCAATGAGTTTTTTGAATGCCACGCTATAACGCAAAGCGTGTAATGCAATTTAAAATTGAAAACGTAACTTATGGATGGACGTGAAGTAGTTGAAGTTAAGGTTAGCTCTTTGGCTAGTTTAAAATTAACGAGCCATGTAGAATGTGCCTATGTGTAAAAATTAATACTCATTGTTCCTACAATTTTTCTTGTTAACGTTGTTTTCGTTAAGAGAGGAGTGTCACATGCTAACGCGACGATGTAATAATATATTAGCCTAACTTCACATGCGTTGCTAGTCTATTTAAATGAGGAATAAGTAAAAAAGGCCAAAAAAAATTATGTATAAAGAGAGAGAGAGAGAGAGATGGAAATGAAGTAGTGAATGTAAGGGTAGTAGTGAGTGTTATTAATGTGTAGAATTATTTTGTGTACATGTGTGTATTGTAGTTACAGAGAATAGTTTATGGTCTATTGGTTCCCCATTAAAGTCCAGAAGAAGAATTAAGTTGAACGTTTGAGCCCAAGTCACGCAATTCGGAGGATGCGATGTAACTCCTTCTTTTGGGATTTTTCCCATTCCTTAATTTACTTAACGCATGGTTTAACGTTTATCTGCATTCGCTAATCGCTTAGATAGACAGTTGAGATGAATATGTAGAATGCTAATGCATCTGCTGTGGTGAATATTTTTCTGTACTTGGGAAATAACAGAACGTACGGTAATCAAGATGTAAAAGTACATCTTCGTCCGACACAGTAGATCTTACAAATGCTTCTAGGCGATGCAGAAATAAAATATTTCGAAGGGATGATGCTGTGTTGCTATCAATGTCCATAGACTTACTTAGAAGGGAAAGAGTAAGATGTATGTGTGCGAGAAGTGATTGTGATTGTTTTCGTTGATTTTGTTTTCAGATACGAAAAACAGTGTGGGACTTGCGGGTTCTATCGACGAAGTCGCTCACAACGCCATAGCTATCTATTGGAACCCCCTGGAAAGCTCAGCAAAGGTAATTATCCCAATGAAATTACACTATTAACGTAATTATATGGGTTATGACTATAAGTTATCTCGGTGTCTGACTCCGCCCTCTAACATCCCATCCAAACCAAACCGAAACTTCTCTCCAAGCCACAATTTATACTTTCAGCTACCTTTTCTTCCCACCAACTAACTCTATCGAATGGATTTTCTTTTTATTCCTAATACCTTCTTGTGCTCTCTTCCTCTTGCCTTGCCACTGATTATTAGGATTTAGCCGAATGAAACGAAGTCAAGAGAGACCAAAGGATTTAAGTGATAGCCATTCACTTACTTTAACTCTTCCATTTAATTCTAACCCTTTTTCTTCCCTTTTTCTATGTACATGTGTCTTCTCTGCTTATAAACAAGTACCTGTAACAGATACTCTTCGTTCTACACGTTAAATTACTACTCCACTACTCTTGTTGACTCCTGCCAGTATACCTTCTGCTGAGTTCCCCATAAAAAATACAAATATCAGATTATGGCATAGAGAGTAACATTAACTAAATGTGTCTTTGCACTTCATACAACCCTTAGCCCTTGTAAATAAGATAGTAAATCCTTACTTGTTACAATTTAATGGTAAAGTTCCATATGGGATATTGAGACTTAAAAAAAACCAAGCCAATGCTCAAAATTTATTATCATACTGCAAGAGGGTATATAAGAGATATCCTTTAATTTCTTAGGGAACGTATCTAACCTTTCTATGAGTTATGGATTAAATTCACTGTGTACATAGTTGTAGATACGAAATAATACTTTTTCTCTGGTGGCTCTCTCAGTGGGCGAAGAGAAATACATGTAAAAGTGGAAAAGCAACAGGTGCGATTCATTGCTTCTCTCTTTCTTCTCAATCCGCTTCCCCTTCGTATCTCGTGTATAGCACTTGTATTTATTCAACTTTCTTCTTCCCCATTACACGTATCATACGCTATCCTCTGCATAAATCCTCTTTGTTGGAATAGTATACTTTATCCGGACTTCAGCATTTTCATTTCAAGTGGCGACTGTTCTACTTGGGGTGCTGTTTCTAAGATATAATAATAATAAAACATGATACTCTACCCCCAACTCAGTTTTATTAATAACTATAGGTACTATAAGCAGCAACTACAAGGTCGAAATCTAGTATTACAATGTTATGAGCCGAACATTGAACTGAAAATGTATCTGCCATGTGCTTTCAGTCCAATATTATGTACTTGCAATTAATTACTTAGGTGGAGGTTATTTGAATGCTTAGATGTTTGTGTGCTCATCCTTTAATCCTTATCAATTTAATTTCCTCTGTGCATCTCAAATTTGATCTAGTCAAATAGGTAAAATATATTTTTGAGTGACTGCTCTTCTTATTGTCAGAAAGACTCCAGGGCTGCGCTGCTTTAATAAAATGAGGACCTGTGGTGAGACTACGGTGCTATTGTACTCTATAGAAATTTTATTAGTGTCCATTGCATGTGCATCACATAGTAGTAAGGGTAGTAGCCTAGGTAGAATATGAAAACATGTACATCTGAGTATTATTTACTTGGTTTTCGTCTACGTTGTAAATAATTCTGGCGCTGCAACAGTCACAGATATATATATTCCTTGACACCATACTTTTTAAGGAGAAAAGAATTATGTGATGCTAAAGGAAAGGGTTCGTTAGGGTAACATTGTGCAATATGGTGCCAGATACACAGTGCATTAAGAGCACGCAATCTAAATCTTATTTCTGAATCAAATTCACTGAATGCATATCCCTACAAATGGTCACGTAGTATTGAGATAGAAAATAATATTACAATGTGTTGGAAAAGCTTAGAAATGGCCGTAAGTAAGAGGAGATTTAACTGAAAGTGCCATATTATATAATGCGAGTGCAATTTTAAGCGTATAACGAGAACTACAGGCAGAAGAGTCATATAGCTAGATAGAATGAAAGAGTTTTAAGGAGGAAGGAAAGGTATGTGCATTGCATGCATTGTAGTTGAAAATGTGATGTAGCCAAATGTAACCATGAAATATGGAACTAAACATGACAGAAGTAAATCTTCTAAGAAGAGGAGATAGTATTAAAAGTAAATAAATGGGCAAGTATGAAGACTAAGGTCCTTAAGTATAATGTTAGGTTAAATAATCTAATGGTCAAGCTATAAATTGTCCATGAGCAAAAAGTGAAGTTTGATGTTAATGATAATCAAGTAGCGTGCAAGAGTCCACTCGGCTCTAGTCTCTAGAAATTGAGGTGACTCGTCTGCATTGGCACTCGACCCACGCACACAGACACACTGCCCAAAATACAGTTCCCTGGCTAAGAATTAAGAATTTATCTTTTTTAGTCCCCTGAATTTGCATGTCTAGCTTTGACCATTGTAATGGTGGGTTTAGAGAGGGGATGCTAAAGTTGCGGAGACATTTGTGGCTAGGCATGCTTAACTAAATGGCAAATAAAGGAGAGGAACTGGATGTGGCTGTAAGAGTGAAATTTCAATTTTATGGAATAATTAGTGTATAAAGTTAGTTCGTGTGCAAAGCGAAGCTTCTAATACATTTACATTGAAAGAGAGTATAAATTAAAATGCATATTGTACGTATAGGCTGTTAGTTACATGACTCTCGGAGAAGTAGATTGATACAGAGTTGTAAAAAATAGTAAAGGTGCCCATGGAGAGATTTTATGTGTGCCCTAAGGGTAATATGATGCTCACACAACACAAAGTGTACAGGGAATAAGATGATTGTGCAACGTATATATGGCTGCAGACTGATACTAATAGTAAATATGTTTTAAGTTGAACTTTAGGATTGAGGAAAAGAAAAAAAAAGAGATAGGATACCTACATTGAAGAAAAGGCAAGGCAGAAGATTCATGAGAGAGGCTTTTGAGTGGAGTTGAGTGCTCACATTTCACATTGTACAAGAGAGGATGGAAGGCAACAAAGAAAAAGAAACATATGATAGAATGCGATAGGAGAGTTTTATAAAGATAGCGAGCTCTGCTCAGCTCTGATGTGATGTGAGACTCTGCTAAGTTGAGTTTAAAGCTAGAGTTAAGAAGAGAGCAATAGTTTAATGAGCGGAAGCGCTCTGGACGTGATCTGATTTCAAATGCCTCACTTAATTCTTCCACAAGTGAATTTAATAGAGAAGCCATAATATATATCACCACTTAGGTCCAAACACACTCACTCACATAAAACTCTCCAGTCCACTCTGCAGCAAAGGAATCTGCACATAAAATACGGCGCATTCATGTTGACCTGTCTCTCTGCCTATCTTACACTGTGTTAAATAGACTAGCATAGCATGAATAAGTACTTGAGAGCTAATGTCCAGTCAAGCTTGAGTCATGTCCAGTCCTCTACTCCAGCAAAGTCATGCAATACTTTATTTATTGTTACTACATATAGACATATACATTTTATTCACACACATACACACCTACATACATACATCTATAGAGTAATACCTACACTTTTTCTCTACGTACACTAATTATTGTCCGTACGGGCGAGATTTTATTTTCCTATGGAAATTAAATGCAAACGCTCTGTACAAATTCATTATGCTGTAAATTTCTGAGCTAACCACCTGAGCTATCTACTCTTATCTTTACTGGACATTTATTTCTAGCGTACACAAAGTATTTATTACACTTGCTTGTTTCGTTCTACCAATGTTTATGAAGAAACTTTATTGTAAAAAAATCACTCAACAAGGACAGAAGTTTGAAAAATAGCAAGTGCTTATAGTTTTTCTATGTTTCTAAAATACTTTTAGTCGTTGCTGACTTTTGCAATTGTGCTAGAATACAACTTCTCCACAGAAATTTTATGCAAGGGATGCTCTGTATATGATACAGAACACTTATTATTATTATTGTAGTTATTTCTGTTATCTATTAAGGATAAAAATGCAGTTTTTAATTTTCTCAATTTATTTCTGTTGTGTTGTTTGTCGGAGGAGTAATACCTTGCGTTACGTTGAGAGGATTTGAAGTGAGAATCTTCATTTCAGATGAAAATGAGAGTTTAGTTCAGCTAGTTTAGTTAGCAGGATTATTTTTTTGAATGCTATACTTGAGCTACTCTATGCTATATATATATATCTATAGTTATGTAGGTAGACTGTAATGTTCTTTTGTTACTCTTTTTTCTGCTCCAACGAGGATTACACATTATTAGTAAATGCAGACAGGTACACACACTTCACTCTCTATTGTTGCTTTGAGGATGAGTGTACGTTCTTGGCTTAACAAAATTATATAATAAGAAGTTAGCTCGTTAGTCCATACATTGCTGTAGTTTCTTTCTCTTATTACTTTACTCTGGGTCGCTCAACTTATCACATTAGACATTACATTATATGCTGACATTAGTAGACGTAATTTGGTTTTGCGGATTATAGTTACTATATGCATATCTATAGCCATGCCACAAAATGTGTATGAATAATAAACTAGTAACCTTTCTTCCCAGTATCGCACAATGCAGGATAAAGGTGGTTAATTGTTAAAATCTCAAGTAAGGTAGTTGATTCAAGTTCTCTTGACTCTCGGGTGTCGATTCCACAGTAATTCTCCTCATTAGCTCTGCACTGTAGGCTATTGCATTTTACTTGAAATAGGCAGATATGAGATATGCATGGAATTAGCACACAAATTGACAGATGAAAGCGTACGTCCGAAACTTTAAGATTGTTAATTTACAAACATGTCATTCCTATCTTCTTTCTACCGGACAGATTCAAGGCCAGCGATCAAATTATGATGCCATTATCTAAGCTTTTTTACGAATTTTTTGCCTTTTTGATGAAAATGCTAGTGAACACAATGTAATGGTAAGTAGTTACTGCGTTTGAATAAAAATTTATTGAGAATCTGTACCAAGGTAGATAGGAATTTCGTTAGAGAAGAACTATAGTTTTGAACAGAACATTCAATTTTACTAATAATCGGGATGAAAAAATTGGTATTTAGTCGATAATAAAATTTGGGAGAACGCAAAGGTAGTTAATTACCACTCATTAAGGAAAAACAATTGCAAACGCTTGTGATGTTAGGTATCTAACTACAATGAGATCATACACGTACCTATTGTCTATATGCTTTAATAGCTACTATTGCTATAACCATCTATAACCTACGTATGTGATATTCAATGTAGCTGCATCTGCATTATAGGAGAGTATGACTTAAATTACAGAATGTAACGTACTAAAATGTGTCGCTGAAAATGTAACATAATTTTGTTTCCAAGTGGTATTGCAGTAGTATTAGAAGGCTAGTTTGCAAGGATATTTTCATTAGATGTTTGGGGACAATCGTGAGAGATGGTTGATTCTAAGAAAAAACTTGTGTTTATAAAAACGAAGGCGCCTTAATTATTTTGTGGTTGATTGGCTGTGGTGCATGATACGCCTATTTGGTGTTAAACTCTAGATTAGATATCGCATCATTTGAGATCTCATCGGCGAGCTGAGAAAACTGAAGGAAAAGAAAACTCTTAGGGTATGTAGTATAACCAAAAGCACGGGAAACTAAAACAAAGTTAAAACCAAGACTAACAATAATGAATGTGTGTGGAAAGATGAGAGTTGTAATTTCTAGTAGAGTAGTAGGGCATTAATAGTTAGTGTAAAGATATATATATGTAATAATGTAATGCCACAGTGTGAGCATTGTTTTTGTTAGCATGACACGATTAGAGGCTCAGTTCATCCTTCTCACTTCCATAATGATAATAAGTCTGACCTGGATATCTTTCAAGAGATCAATTATCAGAATTAGCACAGTACAAATGCAAAGATACTTGTGAGGAGCATAGGGTAATCTCTGTACACGTACGTACGTGCAATGCTAAATCTTTCTCCAATATAATCAGCCATTAATAATGAAAGCTACTAGCCCTGTACTGTTATGATACAAAGTAAGTACATCTCATCTCAACAACTGTAGAGTATACTACAATTATGCCTCTAATTTAATTCCTTCAGTTACCGACCAAACCACTAACTGTGTGGCAGTTATCTGTATGCAGTCAAAGGCAGAATATTGTTGCATGTAAATATATGTACTCTATGGCAGAATCCGATGATGTTTCTTGAGGAGAACATATGCAGACCTTACTTTGCCAATTAGGAGCACGATAGAAAAGAAAATAATAATACCTAATTGAATCTTTGCCTTTATCTTACATAAATACCATGTAGCCTATGCAATTAGAATTACAAATGCATTGTAATTTATCTGTAGTAGTGGGGATATGCATAACGTTAGATTTATTTATACCAGTATAGTAGATATAATAATGCTAACTAGTATATGGTAACCAGGCCAAGAAAGCCAAGTATGTGCTTATAATGAACTGTATGATGATGAGATGAGTCTCATCACGTTGACACGAACCAAGTCAGTGCTCTAAGTGTATGCCTGTGTGTTTGATTGAATCTGATTAGATATTTGTATTAGAGTAGGCAGCTCTAACTACTTATCATCCAGTAGTGGTGGTTATCGTTATCTATCTGTACTGAATAGGATGATATTTATTTGTCGTGGCTAGGCTGTACAGAGTTTTACAGTAAATTCTTTATGCCTACTTTGAAGCACGAAACTCGTTCTGTTGGTGTACTTTTTCCTTTTTGCTCTGTTCCTTCTTTCAGATTGAGACTGACATGACAATCTGTGTTTTCGTAGTAGGTGGCAAGACTTTGGCTTCATTTTAACTTATTGTTAGTAAACTTGGCTCGAATTTCCTATCCTTACATTACTTAGTCTCCTCGTCAGCATTTGAAATAGGCAACAGTAGATGAGTAGAGGGATTTTCATGAAAATTATGCTACTACGTGTAATATCTGTATGCAATTCGCCTTCTTTATACACAGATCATTAAATAGCTGCTGATTGCAATCATTTTCATCTTAAGGCTTGCTCAGTTTTACTTAAGAACGTAGCTATTGTATTTCCCATTGTTGTGCCTACATGCATAGAAATTTAATACAGTTGCTTATTTGCTACCAACTACTCATTTCTCAGATGTAACTATGTATTGCCAATTACTCTGCTAGGATTCTCTAGCATATCATAGGAAAGTAAGTTAGTAACGAAACTTCATCGTGTATGCGTTTTACTTATTATTGTTAAGAAGGTAGTTATTATCCCTAGGTTGTATTACTCCTCACTATTGCACCATTATTATCTCGATAGCAGAGATACGTAGATTAAATGGTAAAATAAAAGATAGACAGTGTGTGTCTTTAGGATTTTGCTTGAATAGTAGGGGAATCTACCCTGGAGACTTTTCTTATAATTGGCAGGTCAATGCTGTGATAAGATTCTCTCTGATTCAACTACCTACACACTCTTACCGTACGACTCGGCACTACTGCCTACACCACAATTATTTATTTCATCTTGTAAATATTTAGCTCAATGCGAAAAGGTGCAAACTAACTAACAATACGTCTAGGGATAAGTATTACTTAGGATTTGTATAGTCACTACCTGCTTGCAGTTTCCTTCGCTCCGATAATTGCCAACCAAGCGAAAGCGCAATGTAAAGAGCAGAGCCGAAGGAAGAGATGTTTTTGAAGGAAATAAGAATTTCTTGATAACAATGATTTAAAAGAAATGCTACGTTTGTACACAATACGTACAAGGTAACGCATGAAGATGCGTGCACTTGTATTAGAAGTTCGTAACCTACCTAAATGATGAATCTGTTGCAGGTTCTTCCTTTCTATTGCTTGCGTTCTTATTCCTTATAGTGTAATACATGTATAAGTCCTAATAAATGCATTGTAACATTATGCTATAATATAATAATATTTTTCTTTGCAGATTAATGTAGCAGTCCAGTGTCTCAGTACAGATTTCAGCAGTCAGAAAGGTGTAAAGGTAAGAAAAGGAATTATCTCCACCTACTTATTTCATTCCCTTTAGTTTTACCACCTTTTCATCAATAATCCTATCAATACATATTTAGCCATTTATTACTTAGTGTACATGTAAGAACATAATCTAAGACTTCTCACAAGTCTATTCTATCTCTTAGATGTTTTCAAGATTCGTCCCTCTCATTATGCCATACTCTAGTTTAAAGGTTTGAATGAATTCAGTTCAAGGGAAGGATAAACATTGTTGCGTGTAATGTAAAAGTAACTTAGTATATGATAATGATAAGTGTTCAAAATCAATAACCTATTTATCTACCACAAATTAATGTATATTATTATTTTACTATTAATATTTCCTGCTAAGATCCTCTCGTAAAAAGTACTACAAATGCAATAATTAGTTCTGTTAGCCATAAAGGTGGATTAGCTAAAATT
>JAAAYG020087790.1:10053-27956 GCA_009936455.2 Tomocerus minor | reverse complement strand
GAAGAGGGAACGGGGTCTGACATTAAAATTGATGTAGCTATCTCACCGTAAGATTTTAATTGTTGTATCTACGTTTTGTCTCCCTTCAACTATTCCGAATATATTCACAGAAAAACCGTAGAAGACAAGGATACTTTAACTTCAAATGACTATGAAGATAATTAATGCACAAAAACACAGCAATGAAAAATGACAGGGGTGTACATATATCAAAGGAAAAGTCAGTCTGCTCCTCTCTACCAGTAAAAACTAAAGGGAGTAAAATCACTTTTCTCAATTACATTGAAATATCTTTAGTTATTAGAGAGTTGTCAGGTTATTTCCGTGCTGTAATTCCTGGATAAATTGCTTCCATTAAATTTTTAGAAGAGAATTAGATGAGGGATGAGGGGAATAAAGAGATCAGCAATGCCTCGGAGTTTCACTTACGTAGGAATAAAATAACAGAGAACAAGGACAACCACCACACACACACCGTATACTCCTCCAGCAATCTGGATACAGACTGGAGTGAACAGTGAACTGGAGTCAAAACTGTGTAAAAGAAACTTGTGTTTGGAAGTTATGAAGCAATGTAGAGTCACCAGTTGAATTCTCACATGAAAAAGAATGATAAGTCTCCTATCTTATCTGTATCATTAGACGAACTAGTCGACTATGGTTCTAGTTTATCAATTTATATTAGCATAATGGCCATAAGGCAAGTTGGAGCTAGAACTGAGAGTTAAGTGAAAAAAATGATTTTCCCAGACTTGAGTCATATCATAGTGCACATACGTAGTAGCTGTTGGTATTGTATTATTACCCACTTCCATAATATCCACTTTATCAAGACAATTATGAGAAGTATTTATAAACGAGGAAAAAAGGTTGTAACTAAGTCATTACTGCTAGGCTCTATAGAACAGAGAATGGAAAACCACTGTAGACACAAGACACAAACGTAAATCTCTGACTTGGTATTCCCTAGACTTGAATTCACACGGTAGTATTGGTGCTATGCTATATGATCGTTGTACATATGCAAGTAATAACCAAGGGAAGATAGCACTGATAATCTTAGTCCTGGTGCGCTAACTATGTAGGAATAAGAATAACAAGTCTTTAGTTAAATGCTACACTCTCCTCGGTGCACAACTGAAATGAACTGAGGAGTGAAGAAGCGAAGAAACCGAGGCAAAGCCACTGAACAAACCAAAGCAAAGTGCTAAAGTAATCTCAACTTCTTGTGCAGATACATGATAGCCATATGCACACACACACAGTCGATGACTATGTGTAAGAATGTATGGACACACCAAACCAAAGTCAACTCTTGACTTGAGAACACAAAACACAGTAGTACCCACTAATACCAATGGCTTAGGTTACGAAAGCAAATTCCCATCCCAATACTTCAACTACGTCATCACATCCCATCCTAATATCCTATATACTTATAGCAACCAACTCTATCTATACAGGATAGAGACACACACTTCAGAATATTAACGAGATACACATGCCGTACTGTCTTATAAGGAATTGTTCTACGGAGAACATTTTCCTAATCATCCTCTTCTTCGCAAAACAATATAGAAAAAATCAAAGTTCTGATCCTATCTTTATTATGTGATTTTTCATTTTGACTCTCACTCTGCAAAGCTGCAGTAAAAACGAATAGATTTTGTAAGAACTCTTTTAACTGAGTAGTTATGACCTTCTCAGTGTTAAAGGGGAAATACTAGAAAGACACAATATAGGCTCATTCTGTATTATTACAAAGTTAACGACTAATATATACGGAATACATAACTACCCATCCTCATATATCCATAAAGAAATAAAGGAGGAGGTCGCACTCTTCACTCCAGCCATTCTCAGTCTCTCTGATCATCTGAGCAAAAGCTAACGAACAACTTACTTCATCATCATGTGAGGTTAGTAACAGGAGGCAAAAAGATACACTTCCAAAGTGAGAACTAAGAAAGGCTAAACTCAACTAACGTACACACACGAATTTCTTAAGAAATTCAAGAAGAAAAACAACTTGGAAAATGTAAACACCAAAAATGTCGATACAGTATACGAAATACTACTATTCAATAGTTAAATAGTAAAGTACATCTATACAACAAACAGTACTGCATGGTCAGCATTCAACTATGATTTCAGTTTTTCTCAGTTCTCGACATTGGCAAGGTTTTATTATACGAAGCCAAAGGAACATGATGACTATAAGGTTTCTTAGAATCAAAACAGGATTTCAATCTCACTCAATAATTACCTACCTACAATAAACTGCACATAACAGATATATTCTCAACTCAGGCAGGGCAGGCTACTATTTTATATTACACATATAGCAAACAATAAGTAGTCAGTTGGTCTCTTGGGTGCCTAAACTTGAACTGTGTACAATTTTAACCGTTTACTTAAGAAGGACGCCATATCTTGGCTACTGTACTTGCGTAACCGTCAAAATAAACTACCAAAACACTTCTTGAACATGTTCACAATCAGAAAAGCCTAATAGTTCTTATTATTTCTAACCTCTCTGTAAACTTTAGTGCACTATCTCATAATAAATAATATATAAGCTTAGCCGTACATAGTTGAAGTATTTCATTAAATTATACATTTCTCTTGTGTATTTGTTACATGGCTATTTCTTATCTTTCTTCGGTAGTAAATTATTTTTCAATTCTGAAACGACAAAGTCGTACGTCAGCGTTACAGCGTAAAATTACGTTTAACTTGAGTTGACCTTTTGAAAGGCATTACATGGATAACATTTACTGGTAGAAGGAGTTATCAGAGTCGATAGAGTACATACTACTTACTTTGGTGCATGCAATATATACAATAATATTATTTTACTACTGGCCAAGTTGACAGAAAGACGAACTATTTTCCACAGTTTATTAACTAGCAATACGTTAAATGTGAATGAAGCGCGTGACAGCGTGAATTTAAACGGCTCATTAACTACTCCCAATTTTCTCCACGTAAATTTACAACGCATCCCCCATCAACTAACATAATGTAAGGTTAACGCATTACCTCACTTAATTTTGATAAAATTACTTGTAAATAAGTTACACAGAATTGCATAGATGTTCTTGATATATTAGTTACTACCAACTAAGGCTCCCATCTTCTATAAAATAACAGAGGCAATAACTCATCTAATTCTCTTAAAGATACTTAACCATAATTAACTTTTTATGCATTTACATACACTAATGGCAAACAAGGTACAGTAACGTACACAAACACGTGCAACTCCAAACAATCTTCATGAAATATATCATCCTTCTATATACCTACCTAAAAGGCTATTACATCTAGTAGTAACATTTATAGTAGAGACACATGAAATCCCCAAGTTGATTTCAGTATGTGAACTACAATCTAGTGATCTGTCTGCACTACTGCAAACTATAAAGTCTGCACCCGAAAACTAACCCCATTCACTCTCTCCACACTCAACTGAAATGCTAAAATTTAAATTCCTCTCGGAGGGATATTTCTAGGGATGGGTAGTGTAGATAGAAGCTGAAAGGAAGTTGAACGGATTCTACATACCAGTTTGACATAACTTGCCTCATAAATTCTAAATCATCTCGCTCAGCTTCATTTACTACATTTCACTAGTTGTGATCTTCTGCAACTATCTTCTCCTTCGCTGCACTGAGTAGTAGCTAACGATAAGCTGAGCGTGCGATGTGCTGTGATAATGATGAATGGTTTGCTTTTCTGCATAAACCTAACATATCTCCTTCTTTATCGTTAGTAGTAGTGCTTTTGGTTGAATTGGTGTTGGGTTGGTTTCTTTAATTAACACAAGATTCATAAGATCCATTCAAAATTCATAGAAAGGGGAGTGAAATGAATGGCTAATGTTAAAATGTAGTAGAACTCATTGTGCTCCTCTTTCAAAGAATTCATCGTTGTAGATCTTTGGATAAGTGAGTATTAGCATTACAGCCTCCCTCCTCAAATAAACTATTTTAGACCTATTAGACACTAAATATAAAATATGTGATCATGATGATTGTAATAGTAAAAGTATAGGAAAAGGGAGCTAAATTTCATGAGCATTGTTACAGTGTATAATATTCACAAAATGAAACTGTGTCACCCATTGTATAAGTGCAAGTGTTAAAAGCAATGAACTAACGACAATAGAAATTAACAATAATGGCCAATGTGCGTCTCTTACAAGTTCCTATTTCAAATATCATCTCTGTGGGGAATAATGGAGAGCAAATCCGCTTCACAAAGTCAGGGCGTGGACTTTGAACGCAGCAGACACACTAATTTAAGTCTATCATGTGTATTGCACCCTCTGATATGAACGAAATGAAGATGAAACTGTAGCGGATGTGTCTGCTGTTGTCTTGCCGTCATAAGAATCATGAATTATTGCCCGTGCTCATTTTATTACTTCTAAGTATGCCACGACTACGACATTGTACTAAATATATTCATTTCTAAGTACATCCTTACGTGTTACAACTACGTACTTACAAAAGCTTATGTACTATGCCTACATAAACATTTTGTTTGTTATCTACATAGTTAGACACTTGAACGAAGCATAACTAACCCTGAACTCAAAATGTTTGACCGAAAGACTATAGCCGCGCAAAGAATGAAAGAACACATGGGATTCTTCTCACAGATAAGCTCATGCTACGACGTAACGATTCACGATTTAGATGAACTAAATAAAATTGGTCTAGAATTTTTAACTGAATATTAATACCTTGTTAAGTGTAACAACCTTTTCGGTAAGGATAATTTAAGAGCGCTCTGCTACTTATCGTCAGATCAGACAAAACGCTTGCTTTGTTCCATTATGAATCATACTTTCGTTTTGTACTCATGTTATCACTTATTATTATTAATAAATTCATGTACTTATCCTTCACACTAGTAAAATTCACATTGTTATCACATTGCATTATCGAAAGGAGGCGGAGCTGTGTCCTTATTACTTCGAGAATGAATTAAAATACTAAACATTGTAACGAGAAGGAAAAGCAGCACAGAATTTTTGGCTCATATTTAATTCTTAAAAATGGAAAGGCACAGGATTTTATGTTTACAACTGCCAATGTTTTAACTTTTACACTGTCTTAATGAGGAAAAGGAAGGAATGCCAAAAAATAGTCACTCCTTATTACACCTACTTATAACCAGGAGGGCTAATTATTATTCAGAGTCTCTTTAATTCTATTACATTACTCACATTTTAAGTGAATAGGATGGAGACATAAATTGCTCTCTTATTACTAAATATTCCTTGCTATGCAATTTCGCAGTGTCTGAAAATCCTTTAGGGATTACTCTTTCGACTGTAGGATCCTCAGCAGAGTCAGAGCAGCAGCGGCATATTCTCTCTGTAAAATATTCGCCTTGTCTTTGCAACACATTGTCTCTTTAATAGCTACGTAAAGTCAGAAAGAAGGCGCCAGGGCATTTAGTGGTTTGCCCACCCACATAGACCTCTTCAAAACTTGATTCAATAACTAAACCAAACCACGACATTAATGCTTCAAAAAATTAAGAGAAGTTAACGTAGGTACTCAATGAATAAGGAAACCGCTGCAGTGCAATGAAGAATGCTTCGAGTCAACACATCTTTTTATGACTTACAGACAGAGAGAGGTACTGCTGGTATAGATAACATAACTTGTGCCATATTACACTCAAGGAAAAGTGTGGTTTATTATACAGATCATTACACAATCACTTTACGACTCCACTGATTCACAGCTGAAGCTAATGACACTAATGAGGGTAATTACTAATGAGAAATACCACACTTCCGATTGTTCATATGCCAATTTAATTAAGCAAAAATACACAGAAGCCAAAGATGTGTGCAATGTGATGTATTATGCACCATACACCTTGCGACATATCCACACATGCATTTTTTGTGACCAATATATAATACACTACATTCTTCTTCTAGAAACAATTTTGAGAATTAAAAAGCCATAAGCGATGATATAAGAAGCTAACAATGAAAAGTAGTGAAGCTGTCAGTTGTCAATGAATATTGTCGATTCTAGATATAGTGCACTAATATTTACACCTGAGTTGGATTATTGTATGTATAAACAGCTCATTAGTGACGCTAAAAGTCTCATGAAATGCGGTTAAATGTCTACTCAAGGAAATATCCATTGTTTTCTACAGGTGGAAAATATTCTCGCACAATTACAGCCCAAATTACTTTAATTAAACACTAATTGAGTCAAACTTTCGCAATTTCGTATCAAAGCCAATACATAAATGGCTAACATCAATTTGATTGAGTAATCATTAGAATCCGTTGAGGTTCTATGCAAATGTTGATACAGAATTTATCACTGTGTATAAGGAAAAGTTCGAATCTATAGCTAACCAAACGAGAATATAAACCGCAACACAGACGTAAAATTAAAGTCAACACTAGAAATGTGATTGCAAGCCTATTTCAGTAAACATGCCTATCTATGCTCTTAACGAGTTATTTAACTTGATTCTTCTGGATTGGATTTCTATTCAATATTTAAATAATAAAAATCCTCTCAAGCTACTAATTGCAATCCCACACAGTACAATAGGTTAGGTTCCTTTTATGTACACTATTAAATGGAATAGTTTAGTAAATGCGGTAATCAAAGAACATTTAGCCTGTTTCGCCTTCCACGACATCACCTAAATACTTCACCCTCACCCCAGCGTGATGCTGCTATTGAGGAGAATTAAATAAGCCGAGCGGTTTGATTTGATTCATTGAAAAGGTGACTAATCGATCTATCTATCTGTAACTCAGTCATAATGTAATAACTTGGCCTACTGACTACATGATGTATTTACATATAAATAGGTAGGTTCTTCTATCACAATAAACTCACCAAGATCTAGTATGCGTTGGTAATATTAAAATCAAAGAGTTACCAGTACCATGCAGTTACAAACTGAGCACAGCAAATTATTTCTTTGTGTAGCTTATAGCTATATAAATGAAAATAAAAATGTAGTAATACTCATAACTGTTCTGCTTTGCTCAGAATTGATTAATATATTAAAAAAAAATCCGCCAATAAGTATACCGGTATGGTATAGTTTAGCAGTTACAGAAAGAGCATGTCACGCAGATCATTAGCATATTAGCAATTACCATTGCAATGATTCCCTTATTTTATTTTACCTTACAAGTACATGTACAGGTAGAGTGTAGAGACGAGTAACCTTTGCTTTGCTTGTTTTTATTTGTGTATAACTAGATTGGCTCTGTTACGTGCGTGCACATGAAATGATGTGATATAACGATAAGAGTGCCTAATAAGATAGCTCCCCAAACGCCCTTCCACTTGTTTACGCTTTACGAAACAAGGATAAAAATCAAAACAATCAAATGAAGCTGTAGTGTTGACTTGAGTCAGATAGAGAACTAGAGATCGACTGATGGATGTGAAAGCAACCTGCTGATCTGATAAATTGAGACGCACACACAACCAACACAACTAACAATGCTTCAAATAGTCATTAAGGTGTGACAGGACAACTGCTACAATTATATTCATTTATTCCTGTCGCGACTCACTTACTTTCTACATAATGCACTTTATAAAAACTCTAAATATAATAATAGCTCTTTAATTAATCTTTTTGGACATGCCCTGAACACACAAAGAATATTTAAAGTTCAATAGCAAAATAATTTCACCAGAACATTACGGCATGCCTTATTTAGAACACACGATTACTACAACTACATTACCATTATGGGTTATTAATAAAGAATGTTACATCAAATCAACGTACGAGTCGAATTACTGATATTCACGCACTTGTTGATTTAGAAAATTAAACATAGTCATTCAACTAACATTATAGACAAAAGAACTCACGAATAAAATGTAAATTACAGTAATAAAACGCACCTAGCTGTTAAGACAAAGCTAATTAAAGTGCATCTTTATAAATCCCCTTCTTTTTTCCTTTGGATAATTTTTGGCCCAGCTTACAGTGACGTATTTTCCTTTCTACTCCAACAACCAACAACTCAGCTTAGTTGAAAGAAATATGATTGTTGTCAGTAAATCTTTATTAAAAAGGCTAATCCAATAAGCACCAGTCTTTAATCCTTATTCAGTTTGAGTCACCTACTAAAAGGATCTAACTGTACGAAAGCTGAATGGCACGACCAGAGTAAACAAACCACATAGTAAATAAAAACTGGCCAAATAGCGTCCACCCTTCATTATTCATATTTCAAGTTGTCCTACACCTACGCAATATTAATTCACTCTTAGGGCTAAGACATTTTTATGGCAGCATACCAGAAGAGCCAACTAATCGATTTAGATATTTTATTAATAATATCACTATAGCTGAACCATTAGATATATCCCTTCAACAATGATAACATATTAGACAGTAGGATGAATGCATTTTAATCGTTAGACAAATTGTTGAAAGCTTGTGTAAAGTAATAAATTTCTTGGAAAACTCTTCGCTTCTGACGGCTTACTATTTGCATTGTAATCTTGTCAAGTTTTTAGAGCGAGAATAAAACACGTGAATCTTCAATGAAAATCGAAAATTAAGTGAGCACGTCTTACAGTTCTGTCAAGTCTTTTATTTTAAGTGCCTTTAGTGCCATTAAACTACCTCCTCATCTGGCAACTTGCTTATCCAATAAGGCAATGTGATCTGTAACAATTACACACAAAAATCCTCTACGTCCGCCACTCTATCCATCACATCGCAACGTACAATGAGCAACCATCAATAAACTTTTCAACTTTCGACTTGGAAACAATACTAATTATTGCAACCACACAAGTGTGCAGTTAAAAAAGGGCTAAATACTTAGAGTACCTAAGTGTGTCTTCTTCTTCTTCACTGATTCTATCTGCATCACATAAATAAATAGTCGAGTATTTATTTTTCCCTTTCCTTTCCTCTACACACACATAACGTTTTGTAAATAATATAAAGAATCAATTGGCAAACGCAGATTTTATGTATTGAGAGCATAGGGGCAATCAGTGGATATTTATCTGCTGTAGGTAATTTACAATTTTATTGCTTCTAGACTTAACTCAACTGCCAGAGATGTATCTGTATATATTACATTATGATGTTCTAGAGATTCACCCTTGCGTTATGTTTTACAACTGCGTTTTTGGTTCGTTCTCTGTTTATACTAGAAGATACGTGCTTGCTTCTTGGTTCTACTCTGTTGTGGTTGCACGGTTCAATGGGAAAAACTCTCACTTACAAACTATACACGTTGTCAGAAAATAACAACTTGGTAAATTTGCCACTATCCGCAAGCTTAGAAATAGATATGCATATCAGATAAGCATTTTCATTATCGTTCTGCTATAAATTATATCTAATGTCTCAATTATTATAAAAAATCCAATCAACAAACTAACACACACTATACTTTATACGCGTAGCACATTCAATTAAATCTAGAGAATGAAAATGAAGGTTGTCTATGAAAACTGAATTATTATGAAAAATTCTCAAGGAAGTGTGAAAGTGATGAAAGTAATTAATGCTCTTTATGAATTTATTGTGCATGCTCCATAAAAATATTACGCTGCATGTGTCACTTCTTTGATTCATATGCAGTATTAAATCAACCGGATGTGTGCATGCAAGTCATAAAAATAGAAACTGTAAGGAATAAACATACCCGAAAAATCAGATAGCAATGCGGAGGGATGGGAGGATGTGGATGAAAATAATTAAATCCATAACCCCGAAATGCCGGATTAGCTGGGATCAGAAGCAACATTTTGAACTTGGATATTTGCAAATATTACACAAATACTTCAAATGCTACTCTGGATTTGTTTTTTCACTTTTAAAGACTTGCTGTAATGCTATGTGCTTTGTACGTTCTTAAATTTACACTCTGATCAATTACAAAACTTTGAAATCATCAACACGCTAAATTTTCAATGTTACACAGAACACAAACTCCCGTGTGTTTATCCTTCTTGACAGATTTGTAATTTGAATAATTGAAAAACAGTTGTTGAAAGTATGACTACAAATTGAGAACAGGATCCATTATCATGTTCGTGCTATCTGTGAATCGCACATGTTCTATTCTCATCTGCATACATCAAGAGGGGTTCACAATATAAGAGACAGACTCCAGTCAAGTCAAATTTAAACCACAAAACTATAAGTATAGTTATACATATAACTGATCAATAGAAAACACTATATATATGAGATTTTGGAAGTATCTATGTAAATTGCAATAGTGTGGCTAATGGTAATGTAGAATGTATTAGATAGGTAACGTGATGCTATTCCAATTCAAATATTAGGCCTCAGTTCACTTGAGCTAACAAAGCAAATGAATTCCGAATTCCCAGCTTTGCACTTTAAATATGCATGTATTCTGAGAGAGGTGTCGGAATTTTCTTTCCATATTCCCTACATAATAGTGTAGTAGTGCATGTAGAGATATATGAATTACATCATGTAAGTTTCAGTTGTCACGTTGTCACAGATTATTCCGTCGAGCAGAGAAATCTCGAGTAATCTACATTCTTCTTTCCTTATGTACACACACAATAAATGGAAATGTACAGTTATGCTTTAGGTATCTATGTAGTAAGTTCAAGTGCGTCCTATGCTCTTATAAAATTTTGATTTGATCCCAGACTCTTTGCAAATCACCAGAAAGTAAATAAGAAGAAAGTACAATAGCACAAAACAGTTGTTCACGAAAACACATCACAGAGATTGTTGACGAATTGCGAACAAACATTAGGCACCAGACAGACAATCTTGCTCAGTCAGCCAACGAAACCAAACTGATCCCAATCCCAATAGATTTCAATGCACAGCGAATGGTTAGTGAAGCAAACATACTAACTAACTTTGCGATAACGTTGCAAACTACTAAAACTAAATACATCAACATTAACACGAAAGTCTGCACACACAAGTACAAGTACTGTACAGTAGAGATAATCCACTCTCTGTATATATCCTATTCCATACAAGTACAAGTAATGAACATCACAGAGTACATTTGTATTTAGTATTCCGCACAGAACTCTGTCTCTCTCCCTATGTTCACCCTTTCTTATTCTACATTAAAGATCTTCTGTTTACTTGTGCCAATGTTACAACTAGTAAAAACTACAACCAAACAGCAATATAGAGACTGAATCTTTGGCTCGATGTGTATATTGTTGCTGCCTGTGCTAATTTCCCCTTCTTTTTTCTTATCCCTACATTGCATATGCATTATAACACTATATAAAAGTGTGTTTCTCCTACCAAATACACTTGCACTCTGCAAGTAGGTATCACATCGTAATACAGCAGTGAATTGTATAAAACCATATACGATAAACTATCGCGATTCTATGACTTTATGTAGTATTGTTGCTATTCATTTGTTGCCTCTTGCGTCCCCTTGCAAATTGCTCAGACTGCACTTCACTTATTGTTAACTCACTATTATCCTCATATCCTACATTGATATACATAAACTGTCCCTACACACTTAAAAGTAAACCTACACTTATTATTTACATGAGCATCATGCTGACTTTTTTATATCTTTGTTCGCACTACATACATCCTAGCCATATACAGCTATAAATCTATACCTACACAACAAAATGACGAAAACATTGAAAAAATACACCTTACAAATCAGTAATAGGTGGTCATACACTTTATTAATGTACACATATATATATATGCGTACATAAAATGTCTAACCCAGTGATTTTAATATGACAAGGTGAATCAATGCCAAACCAACGCATACTAACTCAAGCCAAAAATCTTCAATTTCATTCCACTAGACAAGAAACAGAATTTAAAGGTTGGCCACTCACTTGGGCAACTTATTTTCCTTTTTGTTAGAACACTATTACGATTTCTGTCTTCTCTAGTTACTCACACATTATTAGTCTGTGCAAAAAGTCATAGTGTGCTTTCAGGACAGCGCATTACAGCAGCAACACACTTTTCTCTAAAGATAATTTCCAATTGAGTCGTAAAAGTAGACTCAATTATTTTCCACTGCCAACAATTTACTAGCAGAGCCAATCAAACGAAATGAAATGCCGTTAATCCGTTTTACAACACCGTGTGCACGCATCCTAATTCTTATTTCGAACACTTTTTTCTCATTGTGTATGGGATTAACATTATTGTCACATTCGTATCTTTATTTTTGTACATGGCTAACATACCATCTTGAATCTACTATATGTATTCGTGTACTACCTTCTACTTAAACAAGAATCTTATTCCTTATAATAATGATATCTAGTCTTAGTGCTGTGCTAAATATATTTCTGAACCTAGAAACTCAAATGAACGTCTGCACCTAGAAATAAATAACTGTTATCATTTCTTCATGAAAAAATTACCTACTTTCAAATGAGAAAGGCAAGGCAAGGCAAGGCACGAAGGAACGCTAACTATAATTCCATGCTATAAAAACATACAGACTAATTAATGTCAAGATTAAAATAGGGAAGCCATGAATTCCAAACCTGGGAATGGAATCCATTGCTTTAATGGAGTGTATAGTGCAGGAGTACATAACAGAAAAATATTTTTGCTAACTAAGCTACCCTAATAACTTGGAAAATATGTTGCATCATACTATCTGTATATCGAATCAGCCATTTGTTAACCATGCATACTAATTAGCAGAACACGAAGCTAGAGATATAGATGCTGTAAATTTTATTTTAAATACAAGTCAGAGCTATTCTTAAATGTCAAAATAGCATGACTAAAGATAACTAGCATTAGGCTACAGTGTGAATTTTGGCAATTGCGATGAAGTTATCTACCTTCATCTTCGCATGGTCAAGCTAAACATGCTAATTACTTCGAGTCACTAGGTCTTTACTTTACTTATTAGTAAGCAGTATAGTGCTACTTAGAGTACAATGGTGAGGAGTGAGCACAGAATTATAAAAATATAATATATTATGCCACAGACTAGATTTATGGATAGTTCGTAGTAGCCTTATTGCAAACTCCAGTGTGTAGCAATGAAAAATTCGTAGCCAAATTTACAGCGTAAAGAGCTCACATAATTTTAATATCCTTGTCCCTCGAATCTAATTATCATCATCATTTGCATTGCATCTGCAATGCTCTGGCTATAGTACATTAGTGTTGATTATACTCCTGTCTACACACACTATATGATAATTATACCTACACAAGAGCAATGCAATGTAACATCTGGTGCCTAGCACTTTTCCTTACAGACACGACAATAGCCAATAGTGTATACGCAACTAAGTGAGTTCAGTTCAATGTTCATTGCATATATCATTTAATATAATATATCTCGGATATAGAGGTAGCTATATAGGTGAGCTATCATCTTTCTCTCTCGTTGCACGACTCTATTTCATATTAGTTGCACCTCCTAAACGAAAAATCAAGTTTCCGAGGAGCGTGTGGACAATCGTGTTGTTTTCGTTTGATTTTTGTTGCACATTACTGCGCCAAATTGTCCCTCATTCTCTACAGTGCACATAGATAAGACAGATTATTGGCTCCCTGTTTTTTATGTTTTACATGCAGCAATTGTATCCAATCCATATGGGTTTGTCCCTAGTTACTTGCACTTTGAACTGCTATTGTATATAGGTAGTCTGTGGCTGAGACTCAGTATTAAAAAAAACATGTAAATAAACACAGATACATATACTTAGGTACAAGTTTTTCTTTGGCAGCTCTGCGATATAATTTACAAATGTTTCGAGAGAGCATTGTAGTTGGACTGCTAACACGAGGCTTAATTTCTTAGTTTGATCTTTGTTGTTTCATTTTTGATCCGGTTTAGTAAAGTCTGGATTATCCGGTTCACTTATTCACACTAGATTCAAATGAATCTACTTAACTAGCTATACTCTCATAGATTATCATGCAAACTGCATCAACAGCAACACGATCATAACAAAACATAATCACTCGTCCAATCTAATCACTCTCCTCGTCTCATTCCTATCCATCGATAATAAAATAGCACTTGCTCGTTAAACATCTTTCAAATCTGAACAATAAATACGGCACAATTCAACAACAGAATTTATTGTGACTACTCGTACCTTGAATATAATCTCTCTCTTCTACTAATCTCAGTCAGACTCGTTTATATCACACAGAATTAGCAAGTAAAGATCAATTGAAATCTATTCCAACGTAAGGAAACCACATTACATGTATCGTAAACTCCAACCATAAATAATTCACCAGTTTAGCACCAGACCAGATGTTTCCAATTCATATCTAACAGCTAACACTCAGCCGATGCTCAACAACAGAAAAACAACAAGATTCATGTCTGCATGCACACTCACTAGAAAACAACACCAATAATCAAGGCTCAATGCTAAATACACACTTAAAGCATATAGAGATATAAAACAACTATTTTCATTTTGCAAATGTCGAGACTCAGTGTATGCGTAAAAACATCAAAGACATTGAGGACGCTGCAGAACAAGCAACCTTAATTCACGCATAATATCATATAGGTCGAATCGAGACAAAATCTGTGTCATTTCTTTCGTGTCATCAAATGATTTAGCTAAACTTACTTTTTCCCACAATGCTACAATGATTTATTTCGTGTAGCCCTTATTCGCCAATTACCTCATTAGCTCTCTCCACCAATCCTCTCAAATTCTGACCTGTCAAACTAACAACTAACGAACGATAAATTCTCTTTTGTTTCATTCGAAACTCTTCACAAAAGGATAAAAATGAATCGTGATCATCATCTCGTAGACTATACGCACAAAACTCCATAATAATAATCTCAAGTTCAATTCAGTTCATTCCATGCTGGACTCTCAAAGAGATCCACTTCACAATTCCAATCAGTGTATTGTTAGATAATTATTTGCAATGACCACTAAATATTTACACTCGAGACTCGAGAGACAAAAGCATGAGCAAAAAGAAGATGACGAAGATACATTCCACTTCGCACATTAACGATGCATAATTTCTACACTAATCCTCTTCTACATAGTCAACAACTTGAGCAATCCCATTCATTTTAGTGTTGTTTTGTAACGCTCTGATGAGATCAGATGATAAAACAACATTTAGAAGCACTTATTGTCTTTTCTTGACGCATAATTGACATCTATTCAATTCTGTTAAGAAAACAAAGCATAATCTCAGTAGGACAAGACATCAAAAGAGCAGACAAAAAAAACATTTCTTGAACTATAAAATAAAAGTTAGGTAAGAAACTGGGAGATTACTATTCGAAACGAGGAAGAGACTGCAGTAGTATTAAATATTTTGTTCTTAATCTTTCCGCATTATTGGCACTCGCATGAAGTTTGACAAAGGAAAAGAAGATTTCTGCTTTTATTTCTTTAAAAGCTGCCCTAATTTTCTTGTCAATATCTCAGCAGCATATCCTTTTGCATTGCATGCGTAGGTAAACGTTTTAGGCATGGAGGCTACATAATTAAAATTGCTTTCTTGTGCACGTATTTCAACTTACTTCTTTAGCAGTATTATCTTTCAGGTTAAAATTGATAGTTTCTCGATGGAAAAACACTTTTATCTACTAAGCTCAGAACTCTGTATTAAAACGTAATAGTTTTTAGTTAGTTTACATTTGCACACATACTATAGCATACACCGCAGATGATGATTCGAGTAAATAAGTGAATATGTAGGTGATGACGCCTAAACTCGCTTATTAAGCTTATCGTGATAGCAGAGAGTGTGACTAGACTTAAATCCTAGCTTAGTAACTGAAGTAATGTACACATTAGACAACATGTATGTGAGTGACAAGCAAAGCATAAGAACCAAACAATAGAAACCACTACTAAATCCGGTTGTGTATAGTTTCTACTTACACCGCACATTTACATTTCATAGGAGACGAGAGAAGGAATAAAAGCATAGACTCCAACTTCCACCAACCCAACAATTACAATAAATGTTGATAATCAAGGATTTTGGCTTTAGGTTGCTTCTTGGCAGAATTTCCACCTGTCACTCCCATGATATCCATTTCCAATAGTCTATACTACTACATTTAAATGTGTCTCAATGGTCTCTTTCATTATTGGGCTATATAAATGGCCTAAGTAAGAAGAGAGTCAACTCACTTTTCTGATAATTGCATAAAATATTCAATTGAGTAAACCTTGTCATGTCTGTTTGTGAGTGTAGGAAACCTTATCTAATGTAGCACAAGCGAACTGAATCTGAAAATTCAACTTACAGCATAGAAACTCAACGAAAGACAATAAGACACCTCAGAAAGGGCTTGATAGACAACTTTTCACTTTGATGCCTCTGCTCTTCAACCTACCTGACTCTGAAGTGAACAATGAAAACTACTGATCGATTACTAGCAAATAAATATCTGTGTAGCTTTTGCTACGAGATTTTACTTTTCTACAATATTTTGTTAGCAGTGCATGACGGATTCAATACGAGCGTAAACGCTTTGCCAAAATGAAATCGCTCTTGCGTAGCCTCTTCTTATTCCACTTGAAATCTACCTATCTTGCAATTAGTCAAAAATTGTCATACCTCCACGCAGTGATATATGATAAGGACAACTATTGTATATCTTCTATCCAAAGCATTAGAAATCTTTTATAATTATCAAATCGCGATGTCTCGACCACTTATTATCCAAAGCACCATAAGCATTCACTAAATTCAAAGTTAATAGCATTCGTAAAATCACAGTGCTAAAGAAATTCTTATATCTACCAGTCAGCTTTATTACAGCAAAACTCTAAATGTTATTCTTTCAGGGATCATTGAATTGCTAGACAGTTACATCCAGCTCCTACAATTAAATCCTTCTATAAAATCTATAGAAAATCTGACAAAACAAAAACTATATAGTCGATTTAATAATACATAATTTCCTATGTTTTGTTTTGATGTATCTGCATAAAATTTCAAGTCTTTTGCTTTTGCTATATAGACAATTAGGTACAGTGCACATGATAATATCCTTGTATATACAATAAGACAAATAAACTGAAACTTCAAGTTCAACTTTTCCTTGCATCACATTACCTTCATTTCCTAGAGCCGGTTATTAAATGCAGAATAATATTATAGTCGCAGAGCAATAAACATTTAACATCAGACCAAAACGAGTGTTTCTTTTCGTTTCGCTTCCTTTGCTTTGGACAACGACCTACAGAACAGGAGCTTTCTGCTAATAAAGCGTAAAAAGATCTGCAGTAAATGCGGCGATTGTAAATATTGCCGTTGCAAAGCCAAATAAAAATCCACCATTACTTATTTCATTTGCATATTTAAGGTTTCGTCAACCTTAGACCTTGCAAAAATCTCAAATGTACAAACAAATAATATTATTGCAATGGTAAATAAACAATTTTCTTTAGACGAGAAGACCCTTTACTTTTCTATACTTTCTATACAACAATTTTGTAACTACTACGTAAAGAAAGAAGAAGATTGCATGTAGCCATCACTATTATGCATTTAATTATTAGCAAACATTTTTTTCTTTGTGTAGCAGGTTAGTGCTTCCTTTTCAATGTTTAGGGGGTATAATATAAATCTCTTAAATAATCTTTGCTATATTATGATAACAATGCCTTAGCTTGCCTTTTTAAGCTTACATCATCATTCTATAAGCGGGATCTTTAGTACAAATACAATATAATAGTAATTCCTTCAAGTACAAAGTACATTTGCAATTTCAACCATTGTTATTTGTTTGAGTTGGGTCGGGTCACTTTTCTTATTGCTTTTCGTCCATAATTACTTTGTGTATAAATATTCTAATTTATCTTCTATTGTATAAGTGTGCTCGTAATGGCCATTACTAAATTATTAAACTCTTCATATATTATTCATTA
>JAAAYG020087779.1:2914-31513 GCA_009936455.2 Tomocerus minor | reverse complement strand
CAGCGCGGTCTCTATCACTATATTACACAGTACTTTACGGTTTTGGCATGTTTCAGAATTACAGAGTAGGCACCGACTCCCTATACTCTTATTTCTACACTCTCTACTGAGAAATAATCAGAACACGGTTTGGAATACACGATAGATATACACATAGGTTTTGTCGGTTATGTAATTCAGTTTTCTAAGTAAAGGCAAGGCTTGCTAAGTCAGGAAGGGATTCATGATTGATGCTCTGCGTGCAAAGATTTGAGTATATAGGTGCTAATTTGCACTGGGCCAAGTTATGTTCCATGTCGTAGGGAAAGATATTTACCGTCTTGTGCTTTACATGGCCTAATAGTGGATTATGTAGCCAAAAGAAAGGAACTGGAATGTGTGTACTCTGCGAATAAGAAGACTTATTATGTGAGATTAAAGTTTCAACTGAGATTTATTAAACAAATAGAACAAACATTCCGATATGTGATTAACTTTGTAGTACAATGTCTTGTACATGGCTCTACGCGCCTTGTAAATTCTAATGGGCTCATACGAAACTGAGTTTATGAGTTGTGAAGGGAGAAAAAAGGTTGTCAGTATAATAATATCTCTGTTAGATTTTCTGCATCCAATTCAAAAGGTAGAAGAAGGTAGGTAGTGGGTACCCAACTATTTCCTTGCTAGTATTCTTCTTCCTACGTTTCGTTTTAAAGCTCTAATCAATTTCTATACATAATAAGTATGGTATTGTTGGAGAGTAAGGATTGATAGAGAGAGGGCTTTATGTAATATTATGGCCATCTCTAGATATCTACCATGAAATTACGAACATTATTATCTGAAATCTTGAGCTTGGGAGTTGGTTGCCTTGCACATTCAATTCAGTACACGATATGATTTTTAATGTGGGTATTAAATACAAGTCATATCTATGAACTCTCCTCGTCCACTGAGTTAAAAAAGCCAGCGAAATGAAAGGAAGTCAAGTGAAGTTAAGCCCAAGCTCCTAATCCCATGTAACACCATTACTTTACATCAACGTCCACTTTATATTCTGCTAGAGACAGAGACGAGTGAAGGAATAAACCGAGGCGCATCAAACTACAAACCTACTACTACTCACAAATCAAAGTCTTTTTAATATGTACACAAATTATGCTATGTGTATATGTATATATTGCTAATGGATTTCCATTGCTCGCACATACGAAACTCCGTTGGTTTAATTCATTCAGCTCTCAACTCAGGTTTTCCCTCTTTGTTATCATTTATCATTCATCTGAATCTTTAATAAGTAAAAAGCAAAGCAGTTCATACTTCATATATTGTAATTGTCTCTCTCTCTCTATCTCTCTATATGTATTATGATGTGCTATTATGCTGAAAACAATGAAGCACAAACACCAAACTCGAGCATTCGTATCACCATCAGCATTCTTAAGTCGCGTTGGACAAGACAAGAGAAGCTAGACTAGGATTTAATGCATGTGGGTAGTTTTCTATGTTATCATGACTGTGATTAGCATAGGAGGAGTAAGAAAATCAAGTCAATAAAAACAAGACGCTAACTTATTTGAATATATGTAGTAGTAGGCTGTGAGCAACCAATACTCATGTAGATAAACATGTCTCTCTCTCTCTCTACTGTAAGAAACAGTAGTAGTATTAGAAAAAGAGGCTAGAAACATACAGGAATAGTCTGGCATGAAAAAAAAACAATGTAAGTGAGCTTACAATTAGTAGTATGCCTAGTTGTAATAGCATTGCTTCCTTCCATCCATCCCTTCCCTATGCCATTATTCTTTACATTCATATCTTGAAAGTATAAGGTTTCGTTGAAATGATTATATGCAAAGTGCAAGGTGTGTGATGTTGAATGATATCCAGTGAAAATCCAGATCTATGAATCAAATCAAAAGTTTCACATCCGAATAATCAGTGAGTCAGTAAGTGAGTAACTAAAATCTAGGATTTTTCGTCTAAAAAACGTGTACTCTCTTTTTTTATCTTGTTCCTTCACAAATTTCCATTTCACGAATACTATACAAGCTAGTGTATTATACATCAGAGTTAATATTATGAATATGAATGCAACTTTGCAATCAAATCCCGAATTATATATATCCGCAATGCTTGTTATAAGTATAACTGCTAATAAAAGACGAAATGCAGTGTCTATATGTGAGTAGTAAGAAAAGCCATAATAATTTTGTGTAGGAGGAGTGAGTTTATTAAGTATGAGCTTTAAGTAAATGAGGGACTATTTGTGAAGTATATAGTACGGGAATGACTGCCTTCTCTTCAAAGACTGACACAGGAGATAATAAAAGTCTGGGAAATTCGCAGGGAGCAATTATAGTTATTATCGTTGAAATTCTCATAGTTTTAGCTAGTTACATAGGTACATATAGAGTGATGTTACATTGCAGTATAATAATATGAGAGTTGATTAGCATCCGAGTTACGACTTACGAGTATAGAAAAGTTTGAATTGAACGTCGACATCCAGTCTGTGTTTCCCTTTTGTGTTTCCAGGCAAATTGTAATAAACCCATTTTGGTTGTTTCTATCTATATGGGTTTTACTTTTAGTTGCAATTACTTCCAGTTTCATTGCAGAGTCTCAGCCTACGTTAAAGTGGAGGGCGAGTAGGATGCTTCATGTGATTTCAGTTTAAAACAATAAGATTTACATGAGAAAAGCTTGACATTACTTTGGCTTGTTAACCTTTGGGATGTATGGGTGCATTGGTCATTGACAAATAGGCTTCCTTTAACAGACACCCAACTGAATAACAACCGGACTTTGCTTCTCAATGCAACTTTATGCCTTTCCTTCGTTATTCAGCCATGCCAAACGCCATTTCATTACACAGAGCTTAAAAACTTGAGCAGACTTATAGTTACCTATTATTTTTTCTGTCGAACGGATTTTTCTATACACGATATACTGAATTTCGTTACCTACTGCATCAAAGAGATAATTGAGTGAATGAGTGGAGTCTTTTGACTTAACTTGTTTTCTGTTGCATCCTATTGTGAATTACGTATCCAGGAGGAATTACTCCTAAAAGCCGCACAGGCTTACTTGGACTTTATTAGCCAGGATTTAGCTTTTGAGCTACGAGGAGTCAATTTATAATGTTCACTCACATGATTCTTTTTACTATATCCTATATGAGAGGATCCTCTGTGTTGTCTTTTCCGCGTGAGCATTATTTCATTCTAAGAAGGATGGGTCGTAATTTGTGCTGATTGGAACATAAATCTAATTGTAAGTCTTGGCTGCGACTGTCATGTCATGTCACGTGGGCAAACTCACTTGGCCAACAAAAGTTAACTGTCTTTCGGACAGCACAAGGCAACTGGCCAAAAACTATTGAATTTTTCAATCGATTTCTCATGATATGTCTTTTGTGAGTCTGCCTGTACAACTGAGAGAATTGAAAGAAGCTTATTTATAAGTAGGTATAACTGCATTTAATAATGTCCACCCGTCACTCTAGACTTTTTGTTCCCTCTCCTCGTCGAGAATTTTGATGTTGATTGTAAATTCAATCAACGAGCTAAAGTTCACATCACAAAGAAAGATAAATTACCAGTTGATCGAATGTTTTGTTTTTGTAGAAAGGAGTTACTGGCCTTTACAACAAAGTACATGGCGATTGTTATGTTTATGTCTATCCTTTTTTCAGAATCGACATTGTAAAGTAGAGAGGGTCGACTTCATATATTCCTTGACAATCCCCTGAACAAGCTAAACAGTCATTGACGCTTTAACATAATTTAAATAGTGTGGAAAAGTAGAAGAAAGGAAGGCTATTGTATTTAGCTTTTAATTTCTTATTTGGCCATTAGTTTTGCTTCGACTACCAGCAAGTCCTTACAAAATCTACTTATTGTTGTTGTTAATACTAATTTACTATCTTGTAGTTATTAGTTGGACAGATTAGGATTTCCTTATTGTTAGTATTTCTCTGTATCAGTTTTATATAGATATCACTTGCTTTACTCTCTCTCTCTCTCTATCTGCTTTCATCCTATAAAGAAATGTGTATGTTTAAGTCACCCACTGAATTTAATAGAAAGAATGGAAAGGGATGCAAGAGTCAAGTCAAGTTCATGATAATAAAGTTTCCCATTCACACAGATTTACATAGTGATGAGCTCAAGTGAAACATAACAATGGATGTTATAGCTTAGATGCAATTCTACATTCTAGACACATTAGAATTACATGTCGAACAGCTAATGCATCATTCTCTGAACTGGATTGAATATTCAACTATGTATACACTTGCTGCACATATATAGTTAAATGGAATTGCATTTTGGAAATCTAGTGTAGTTTTCGTAATAGTGATTATAATAGTTAGGATCTTACATATAATGATGTGTAAAGTCAAGTGAGAGATAATAGTGGCTGCATGGAATGAAATGTTCTCGTTGATTAATGTGATATGATAAGTACGTAACGTATGTTTGAATTGAATACGTCAAGATTATACGAGAGACAAAAGACAAAATAGTACAAGCTGGGATACATCCTATAGATAGATAGATAATAGGAAGCTACTCTACCGACATTCATGTGATGTGTGCAAGTGCAAGTGAAGTATAGTAAGGGAGAATGGAGGAAATGAGGGCATTAAAATTCCCTTGCAGTCCATCAGACTGCAAGAAGGTGTAAAAGAGTTGGCAGCTGTGATTTGTTTCAAACACTTAAACAGAAAAAAAGAATTGGAGAAACATAATCTGAGTCTGTTCATGCATTTAACACACTTATATTATTATTGTATACTAGGAAGTGTAGCGTTAAATGTCCTTATCATCTATAGGTACCTATCTATATAGAGAGTCCACATATAGATCATAATTAGCATAAGGATGTTTTCTAGTGTGATGTATTAGTAAGTTAGCAGTAGTAATTTATGTTGTAATGTTTTCTCTCTATATTTGTGAGTTATAGTTTTATCAGTTATAGTTTAGCAGGGATACGAGCTTATCAGATCCATTTCAAGAATAGTTTCCCTCTTCCCGTCTGTTAATTATCTTTTCCCGAAGAACGAAAGGAACAACACAAAAGCTAATTTTAATGCATTATCTTTACAATGTGTACGAGTAGAGAGCTTTACACCTACTCCACTTGTGTTTTATGTTCTTAACTACCAACTCTCTTCCCCTTATCTCCCTCTTTCTTTCTTTTCTCAGTCAAGACTAACATAATAGGATAATGGTTATAGTCATAAAGAAGGTAATAAGTATAAAGATAGAGTAAAAAAGTTGATTGTAGCCAACACAAAGTTAGAAATAGTGCGTCCCGCTTACCTACCTAACACTAGAATGTAGTTAACCATATTGGAAATAAAACAGTTTTACTTGGTTTTGTAAATGTGACTTTTTGATGGCTTTTCTCTTCCCCTCTCTCTCATACATTTTATCTAGGGACTTTTATGGATGACCTTAACACATCCCCACCCAATTCCATTTATTTCTCTTTTGGTTGAAAACAGATCAACGGCTATACCTATCGCGGCTGTATACATAAACGAACCTGATTTTCTTACTTTTCACACCTTAGAAATGAGAAGGATCATTACAATAGAAAATATAAAAATATAGACAAAGGCATAATAAGGAAGGTATGTTTATAGGGATTGCTTGCATTGTGAGCATATTAATGTATTACTTTGTTGGGAAAGTAAGAGATTCCTTTAATTTTAGATAAGTTAGTTAGTGCTACAGTTTTACTATTCTTTTCTTCACTAGTTGGCTTCAGAAGAATATTATGATTAGGTTTTCAAGTTAGAAATGAGTATGCGTTGCTCCGGAGGGCACACGCACCTTTAAATCACTTCCAACTGACAGATGTTATTTGGGCAAATCATTTCTTGCGCACCTCAAACAATATCTCTGGCTTTTACCATTACCTTCCGAACAAATCTGTCTTTGTTTGGTGGAACACGATATTAGAAGATTTTCTTTGTAGTAACTGCATGTTCTTCTTCATAGACACATACATAGACATACACAGTAAATAGTCATTTATAATCCTCGAGGATTTCGTTTTGTGTGTTGGAGTTGAGGTACCCTTCCTTGTTCAAGGTCACTCCGAAATCCCTCCCATCACATCCCATCAAATGACTGATGTAACGCAAAGATACCTGCTGTATAGTTTGAAGAGAAAAAAGATGCCTATAGCAAAAATACAATGTAGGAATACAATGGGACAGAAAGGGAAGAAGAAAGATCTTAAGTCGTTGTGATGTCAAGCTCAAAGTAAATCTAATCCCATGATTCTTAAATGCATAGCTATTACGAACATACCTTAGGAAGAAGTCTTTAATATAAAGTTTCTAGGCATATATTGTATTAGAAAGAAAAAGGGATCCTTTATTCTGCTATGTAGCCTTAACTGCATAATAGTGACTGGAGTAGAGTAGAGTAGAGGGAGTTCTAACTCAATGCAAAGCTTTCCACTCAGATGAACTCTTTCTTTCTATGACTTACTTTCTGTAGTGGATGATGAGAGAGGGATGGAGAGAATAGAACGTGTAAAATAAAAGTAGATCTACGTTTTCGTACTATATAGGATCATGAAAATATGTACTGGGATATATAGAGCTCACCTTGCTTGGTATATCAAAAGTAAAGCTTCGTACCTACTTACGCATCAAACTTTCTTTGAATTAGAATTGCTCGGTTCGTTTGTCAGATTTAAGATTAGATTGTTTCGCTGCATTGCATTATATTTGTAATACTGAACTGAAGAACTGCTTTTACTGACAGTACCTACTACTATTCTCCTTTTATATATAGAAGTATCTATAGGGTTTTATATTCCCTATATTTAGTTGGGCTTCGTAAGTAGAACAAGAATGGATTTATCTTGTATGTATGGAAAATAAGTCTGTATAAGATGCGGTCAAGTCAGATAGTGGATGGGATAGGTAAGTTAAGAAAAGATATTACGCAAGTCAAGCCGGATAATGCAACTCACACCGTTTTCTCTATTACCATATCGAAATTGGAAGTAGTCCAGTCTCCCTCTATGCAATGCATCCCTCTATCTATATATAACTTGTGTGTACGTGTATCGTTTGTGTACAAGTAAGACACACGGAGGCTGGATGGAAATTGAACTTGGACAAATCTTCCATTTATTTTCGGTGAAGCCTACCTTCTACCTTCTCTCTATAGAGGTTGGCTTCGTTTGACGCTTTGCTAGCACAACGGATCTTCTTATCCACATACAGAAGTCCCCACCTACGTGCTCTCTGACAGCCACAACCAATCTGTAATAATAGAGAATTCCTCTATTCCGATTCCTCAGATTCACAACAGAGAAAATCTTGAATGAATCTTCACTAAACCTATTTCATATGCTTAGCTACACATATTAAAAATATTCTTATATAACAAAATGTAATTTTTTGTAAATTCCTTATATTATGTATTGAGCATAATATAAAGGAAATGAGAAAGAAGAAGGAAAGAGTGGGAGTAAGTAGATTGTAATATAATTCTGCATTGCAGTTGTCGAATAAAAATTGGAATTCGAGTCGACAAGATCAAAAATCATTTAAAGTGAATCGGCTTCGTTTTTCCTATTGTAGTCTGCTTTTATTTGGTGTCCTGTCCGGCTCAGTGGAGTTTCTCCGAAGGAATCTGATGCGGTGGAATGAAGTCATTGTGATATCCCTCCTCAATTCCTTTTCCATGCCACCTTTTTATTGCGTGAGGAGTGTTATAGGATATTTTCTTAAGTCTATACTAAGAGAAATAGAAGAGTGAGTGTCATGTCAAGCAAGTCAAGTCAGGCAAACCAATTACAATGAAAACAGCTAGTTAAGTAACTACGAAAGTACCTTAGAGGGAAAGAAGTATAATATTTACATTTTTACTTTGTATACTAGTTGAGCATAGTAGAATATTTATTAAGAGAGTAGTACGTGAATGTGTGGGTATTTCTGTACTTGTATGTCATACAATGTGAGTAATTTGTGTGACGTGGACAAGACTGTGTTATGTTGGACTAAGTTCAGTTCCATTGAGCTGCCTGTCTCTCTTGACTTCTCTTGCTTCAATAGTCTTCCTCGTATATAGCTCCTATTCTCTGTTTCAAACCAAACGCTTTGTCTTGATTTGATTTGATTCCAGGAAGGAGTTGTCAAGAAGCTTTTAGTTCCTTTTCCAAAGACATTTGTCTACTAATATAATATGCTGAAATGCATTATTTACTTAGATAACAACGACCAGAGTCGACATGTAGAAACTTTTGCTAAAACTACAAAAGAACTTTTCACCCAGGAGCATAATATCCGTACGTGTAGATATTTTTAGCACATTTCAAATTTTTTCAACTTAAGTCAGGAATTTCCCTGATAAAAACTTGTGCAGTGTAAATAGTAAGAATGTCAGTTGGAAAATGTCGTCGTAGTCGTGAATACATTTAGAGCATGATACTGAAGAAGTGTAAACATGCATGAGACGTAGAAAGGGAGTCTTATATATAAGAAAGTATAGAATTAGCCATGGGAATTGTATTGTTACAGATAATATTATGCCAAGTCGTCATTAAACAGTGTGAAAAATGAACGAGTATTGTTTCAATTTGGGCTAATGAGCATTGTTGACATGTGTCGTGTCATGTCACTTCATTCCCACTCACCTTATAGTAAAGCAGTCAAGGCAAATCGCCTCATTCCGAATTCCTGAGAAGGGGAAATGATGGCAAAGACATGGATTCCTCCTCTCAAGCGATTTGTTCATAGTTTGAACCTCTTTCGAAGTTAGTTGCTAGATGAAGATGGTGATAGTAATGCTTTCTCCTCTTAAATATTTTAGATAAGCTCCTTAGTTCCTCCAGGCTACACGAAAAACAATAAAAAGCCTTTTATTTACAGTGTAAGTGTAATAGTTAATCGAGCTGCCATTGGTTGGCTTATAGTGCAGAGCACGAGGTGTGGATTGAAGGTTTCATGTTTCTAATTATGTTTCTGTCACAGAAAACGACGCTTTTATTTATACTGGTTCTAGTCATGACATGTAATGTTCTTCTAGAGTGTATAAATGGCTCGCGTCTCTATTTCTTTTTTTACCAGGAAACATAACACCAGCACTGTAAATAGCTAAATAAACTCTGTGTATAAGTTTTCTACTTGGCATTGATCTGTCATAGGTGAATTATATGGCAGAAAGGTAATGTTATGTATATATAAATGGAGCATATGCTAACACACAATCCTCTGCTACATCAATAGTATAGTAGAGTTTTTTCCCTGTTTGCTTTAGCAGAGTTTGTAAGATTTCTGGCGATTAGTTAAACAAAGATGTAAAAATACATTCCCATTATTGTATATAGATGTGTATAATGTAAGTATGTATATAGTTAAAGCTTCAATAATTTAAGTCACGGTAGTAGTAGGAGTCTGTATTTAATAGATATGTTAGTTTACACACTCGCACTACAATGATGGATTTATGCAAGATAAGGCAAAGCCATGCCATGCTAAATAGAACACAATGGCTTTGGGAATGCAAAATATCTGTCCACGTGGGGATTTGCAGAAAAAAAAATCGATTTTTACTCAAGTTTTCTCAGGGGCTTAAGCTAAAACGAAGTGAAACCAGCTAAAGTCACCAGTACCGTTAGCTATTGTAGCTATTTGCTTTCTCAGGAACCATTATCAAGTGTCGACTGCTTTCAATAAAATGCTGCTTAAAGCTTGAGCTCAACTTGATATTTTTACATTCTTCTCATCTGAATACTATACCAGAGTTGGTAAACAGTGAAAACACGATTTTGGCTGGGGGAGGAGGGTTTTGCTAAATAAATACAATCCACACTCGGCGGCAGGCTGACTGTTAGTATTTTGACGGAGAGAGAGAGAGAAACGAGAGCGATAACATTAGATTCATAAGCACTTTATGAGTTATGACTTTACAATGTCATATAGGTAGGTAACTATTATGCAATCCCATTGCGTGCTTCTCCCACTTTTCAGTGATAGTTTAAATGCGTGGGATCAATTTCCTCTGAAAAGAGCTTCCCTCTTCTCCTAACAATGCCAGACAAGCAAGGAACTGTTTTTCTACTTGAGATTTTAAGTGGCAATATTATACGGCTCTTTTACTTCTCCTTCTTCACCCTGAATTACTACGTGTGACTATTATTATTGTAGTGAAAATGAGTGAATGCACTATCTTTTCAGTAGCACAACAGATGCTTACGTGTATGTAATGTGAAAAAATTAGAAAAATGAACTATTAGTAGAAGTGGATGCTTTGGCGGAGATTTTTTTGATGTGAATTGGCTGTTTGGTAGGTGGACGTCTTAGAGCACAAGATTCCTTATCTCATTCTCTTATTATTGCATTGATTCTATTGTGGCTCACCATGTACTATTCCTCCTCCCTACCATTCCTAACTATCTTTGTCCATTTCTAAGATATTGAACTTGAACAGTATATATAATGGACTATATAGCTCTATAGAAGACCTTCTTCTCTCTATATCGGTTTCTTTATTCTTTTTCATCAGAGCATTATACTTACTATATGACTCTGGTGAATGGAACAACATTGAACCGCATTGTGAAGTATTTTGCTAACTCACACTGAACGGTTTCATAGGAAATAACTTTCCTCATTTTTTTTTCTTTAACGGTCATACGAAAGGGAGTCTACTAAATATAACAATAAGGAAATGAATGAGTCTGACCGATTTGGCTCGGTGTAGAAATGAAAATTAGAGTTTGGTTGCTTCTATATAGGCTTCTCGTCGCATTGTGTCTAATGTCTTCAACTTATTTTCTCTTGTAGTAACTGAACAAGAAAAATCAAAGTTTGTCTATTTTGACCGAACCGAAGAAGAAACCTGATTAGATTATGGTGACTGAACTTGTAAGAAGTATCTTGGAAGGATAACATTAGGGAGGGAGTAGAAAGAATATGAAAATGAGATAAACCGCAAAGATAGGCTACCTACACAAAAATAATACTGTTAGCTACCTATTTATTTTCGTTTTTGGTCTCAAGAATTTTTTAAAAGTTAGTAATGCTTCATGCATTTTGGAAGATAATGATATAGTAGTGATATGCTGAATGTGTACTCTCAGTAGAATTGTACGGAGAAGGTAAATGTTCAAAAAGAAAAGAGGGAAGAGGAAAAGGCAGCTATAAGAAAATGATTTGATCAGAGAACACAATGCAGCGCCCCTTAATCATCCTATATCATAACGCACGAATTGATTTCTCATCTTTCGTGCACGAAAGCGAGCTTTTATTTTCGGTTAGCTACATCATTCATGCTTGTTTTCATTTTTATATTATTATAGTTGAATTTTTGGTGTGCTCTTTCATTGCACTTGCTGTTAGGATGCACTGGTAGGTAGGTGCACGGTGCACGCAACAGAAAAAATTCAACAATGGAGAAAGAAATTAGATTTACATAAGTGCATTGAATCATTGAAGATTCATATATGGAGAAGGAGGTAGATGTTGAGGAAGTTTTGTGTCGTTCTTCCCTCGTATATGGCGACGCGGTGTGCTTTTCGCAATGATTTTCACTCGACTGGGTTCAAGGGGGAGTTTTTTTCTGTGGGAGAGAACTAAAGAGTTGTCCTGTCGGTGAGTCTCTGCAATGCCATGATTGTCAATAGAAAGTGAATTATCCGAATTAAAATGTCACGTCATGTCAAGTCAGGTGCCGGCAGTTGTCTGGCTAGTCTGCACAATTACAATCCATTCCAGACCTTAAATTACAATCGACTACCTAACTACCTACCTATACCTACCTACACGACGTAGTCAAACACTAAACACACTCTGTCCTATATTTAAATTGCTAATAACTAGACGCATTCGAATGAATTGTGTATAAATGTGGAAGGACAGTGAGAATAAGAGCGGCGGGCGGACGCGTCTGGGCGATTGAAAAGCGAGAAAGGCCGAAATTGTTTGTAGTTGGGCTTAAAGAAGTAGGGGATTTCAATTATTCAAAGTTCTGTCGTCAGTGTCAGCCCGATTCCCTCACTTTAGAAATGTTATGTGAAAATAAGGACCTAACTGAGGACTAATGATCAAACAAAATTCTCTAATGATGACAATTCCCCCCTGTTTTCTCTCTCTCTCTGTACTGTTTGTATGCAGGTCCATTGTGTTTTATTTGTAAGATCATGGTTTGTAATTTTTTATTTATGTGACTATGATTTTTTGATTTACAGCGTGCCTGCTGCTGGTGGAAGTGCGAGGAGATGATATGAAAGACGTGGACGAGGGTGAGGACGTGACTCTCGAATGTCGCTTCGGCTCACATCTCATCAGTCGGGAACCTACTTTCTACTGGTCCAGGACAAACACTCGCGACAAGGACAATGTGGCCATCGGTGAAACGCCTCTGGAACAAAACTATGCGTAAGCCTCTAATAATACTTACCTTTTCAAAGAGCATCATCATCAAAATCACAATTTCCAGCATTGTAAATTAGAATTAGAAATGGAAATGAGAGAGACAGAGTCATCCTGTGGTTTCTTCTACATAAATGATAATATCTTAGAGAGATGATATAGGATGATCATGCAAGATACTTTGTATATGTTGCGGAAAATGACATATTGTTTGAAATTAAATAGCCACAATGCTAAAATAAATACAACTTCAGAATATGTTGGAAGGGACTTTCAGTTTCAATTTGCTTTTCCATCCCATTCCCTGTTTTCAATGATCTCAAGGAAAAGTTCAAAGGGATAAACAACATGCTTTGCATGAAAGTCCCAGACGACAGGACTACCAACACAGTAAGTAATATAAACATCTTCGTGAATTGAACGGAGAGGGAAGCAATTCATTTCTATCTGTAGCTATCTCTCTCTAAGGAGTGGTGTGTTTTGTGTAGAAGAGTATCATCATTTGAGATAAAGATAGTCCGCGTGTTCCAACCGTCGACGTTATTAATTTCAATTATACAGAAATAGACATAGGGACTGCGAATGTATTTACGTAGATACTTTGTTAACTTTGATATCGTGATGTGTCACGCTGGCGTGTCTTGTCTTCTGGTCATGCACGCTTTTGACGCGGAATTACAGCCACTAACTATTCACTGTTTATTGACAACATATAAAAATCTATCTGTATATACAGAGAGATTGTTATTTCTCTTCCAAATGATAGTGTCTATATTGTTTGTGCTTTTTTAGGTACAAGCAGCGACTTTTTACCTAAAGCTAGCAATTAAAATAGTTGTAATAATAGCATCATGTGGTAATTTGCATTTTATTTCCCATCCTCATTTCTTGGTAAATGAAAATTTTCGTGGAGAAGTATGCGACATGTATGATGTAGGCAGAGGATTGATTTTAGTGGTTTACTCTAGCATTATGGTTAGTGGTTACTAGTAGTTAGAAGAAGAGAGGTGCTTTGTAGTAGGGCATATGGAAAGTTTGCACACACAGGAGTCTAGTGTCTACTTTTAAGTATGATGATTCTACAAAGGAAAATATCGACTTTCCTAAGAATTGCAAGTGAGGCAAAAGTTTTTTAAGTGAATTCTTAGCAATTTTCTTTATAACAGTCGAGCGGACGGGCTGATCAGAAAACTTTTCATATGTCTACTTATACACACTTACTTACCTTTGTCGGATGTGTAACACTTTAGTAAATAAAACTATTTCTAGTTTCCAGCTCTATATAGCCTTACGCTTTGAGTTTGCGAAAATTAATGCCAAAAATAGCAAATGCTTCCTATAGCTAAGAATAATATAGGAATATTTGTAATGAACAAAAACTTAACGGTATGCATAGCAAAGAAGTATCGGCGGTTGGGCTACCACACCAGCCTCGCCTCACCTTTACTGTCATGTCATGTCACATTCTATATTCTATTCCGCGATATGTATCTGCTTTTAGTTTGATAAGAATCTGTGGGGAAATCAAAACCTTTTGCGTGGACTAACCATAAGAATATTCTTAGTCGGCAGTTAGCCAAACAGTGTATGGAGAGACGTGTCAAATCAAAAACGAAATGACTGAGATTGGCTTTAGTGTGCCTCGCACGTTCTTTTGCTATTATTTATTTAGCGAATTTGCCAAAGTCACTTGCTATGCTAGGAAAAGCAGCATAGATTCTTATTCCTATAATATAAACTAGCTTGAAACTATTATTACTAAACGAGTTATCTAATAAAAGCGGCATGCTTATACAATAGGCCAGTAATCGTGTTTGTAATAAGTCGGGCTTTGCTACATAAATGAAATGGAGATGAGTATATAATAACAATCGCTTTATAACGCTGATATTAGAAGCGATAGTTTTGTATGTGTTGTGGTGAACAATGTTAATGTATTAATATCCATAGGTATTTTTGTTTTATCATTGAAGATTCAGCAGGAGACTTGGGAAAAGCTGTGTGTGTTGGTTATGTAAGGAAGAAAGAGCTAGCTAGCGTATGTGTACTCTTCATGGGTGTGCCTCATTGTTTAATTTAACGTAAATAGACAGCTGTGAGTCCAACAGTCAGAGTTGTCCCAAGCATTTAGACAATTGGAATCACCATTACCATCTATTGTTTTAATAACTAGCATTTCTTTGAACTGACTGTGTGCTCTTTGAATTGATACTATTTAAATATTCGTTCAGAAAAGTTTTCGTATTCTTTATATTATATGAACAATAGCAATATTACTATTATTATTATTATTATTATAAGGGTAATTAGTATAAGGAACGTGGATAGTAGGTATGAAATTAGTGTGTACATTTTGAAGATGCTTTGCGATACATGCTGATACAAAGTAGTGAGTGTGTACTTGACTAAAAGATAACGAACAAGTGAGAGATAAGATGATGTTGGCGATTCTTCATGATCATAATGTTCAAGGCAGGAAGATCTTTTTCAAGAGTTTTTCTCTCTCTCTCTCTCTTTAGGTGTGTCACGTAACTAAGTTTACTTTGCATAACAGATAGGTTAGGATTTAGCCTCAGGTTTGGGCTCGGTGTAGTCGTTTACCATTTATTATATCTTTGGTGTTTACTTATTCCGAACGTTACGCCAAGTTTTTATAGCTTTGGTCTTCTTGCCGGTGGGGATTATGGGCTCATCTCATCATCATAACAATCCCTAAGTATCTAGCATGTGAAAATGTATGTAGAGAATAGTTATGGACATACACTCTTCCTTCCTCTATATATATACTCATAATATGTGCTAATATAAGAGCAATTTTTTAATAGATGCTTGTAGCATATATGGAAATTATCATATTATTATCTTCAAATAAAATTAATGATGATAAGTTGAGGGCAATTCTTTAGAGAACTGAATCGAAATTATTATTTAAATTTTAGGAGATGCTTAGTAAGTAGAAGAGATTAAATGGGAGAAGAAGAAATGTCAGATAAAATTTTGCAAGATGATGAATGACTATGTGGTTGTTGTCTTTTTTCTTCCTTGTGTCTATGCTAATGAGTGTGTGGAGTATTTGGTTAGGGGGCTCACTCTTGAAATTGTAGGCTTAAGTAAGTGGTAAAGATGTGATTGTGTGTGACGAGCTGAATTGTTTGCACATGTAATTCAAAAGTAAACGTTCACGTTTAAGTTTTGCTCAAGGGTTTCCTTCCTTTCGTCCATCCATTCGAAATGAGCAAGGAAATGCTGTGCGAAGGGGCCATGCTTGACTACTAATGCAATGTAAAGTAATGTAATTATGAAGAAGGGAAGGTGCGGGAGTTTCTGCTCTCTCTGTACTGAAGGAGTGGGGAATTATACGTCAACTGAGCCAACACTGTTGTTGAAACAATTGGCAAAAATAATTGATTTTATGGCAAGCAATCAAGTTTTATAGCTGTGTGGTCTCTCTCTCTCTCTCTGAACTCCTACACTCTGTGTCGGCGTGTTTTGACTGTACAAACGGTGACTTTCACTATATATGAGCAGAGATATAGAGGCAGACCTCATGTCCAGCAACTTTTCCAGCATATCAGATTATATGCTATCGTGTGAGCTGTTGAAATTGAAATGGGGATTTCATTAATTTTATGAGGCTGCGTAATGTGTGCGTAGGCAAATATGTATACAGTAGTAGTTTTCTCTGTTGATTGTAGTTGTGACCACTGTGCAAATGTTCAAATGTTTGCCTTTTTCATGAAGGAAATGAAAGGCGGACTCGACTTTGTGGCATACTTACTTTTCTACTTATGCAATGCACATTTGCCTGATTACAAGCAATGGCTCTCACTACATTCAAGATAATTATTAGCGTTACGGCTTATTGTTAGTTATCAGTTGCTTGCTACTTTGCTAGTGTCACGTAATGTGGCAATAGCACTTTATGGATAGCTATTATCTACTCTTTCTACAATTTGTCCGTTGGATTCACAATTATCTTGAGACTTAACTGGTGCTACTTGCTTTACTGGTAAAATTAGGTTTTTGACTTTGTAATTGTGTTGTATCAACAATGGTGTAAATGCGTTTTACACTCTTAGAAAAGGGTGATAGGAGAAAATCATTATTAGCATAACAGTTTTATAGCTGATCCTTATGTAAATATTTGTGTAAAATAAAGTCTGTTTGATCTGTAAACATGATTAGTGTGTTGATGACGTAAATCTGGCTAACATGTTATTGCACAATTAATGAATAAGTAGTTAAAGGTAATTATGTGTCCAAAATGGGCTAATAGTTGAGGGTTTTCTAAAATTGGCTATTTTAAAATGGACCGAAATTAATCTAGGTAATGTTGAATGTATAATGATCAAAGGTTAATTTTATGATGGAGGGCGTAATGGGAATAGTGGCTAATAATTATTTTCCGTGTGATTTGCAGAATCGACTTCCGGCCAACGGAGGGACGCTATGATTTGAAAATCCGCAACGCAACTTATGATCGAGACAATGGGAAGTTTGAGTGCAGAATGAAAGAGAAAGGTTCTGGACACGAACTCCATTCGAAAATCGTGCAATTGACTGTTCTCCTTCCGCCTGGTCCACCGAAGATTACTCCACTGGAACCTACGGCTACGGAAGGACGATCATTGGACTTGACTTGCTCGAGCACTGGAGGAAGTCCAGACCCTATAATTCGTTGGTTCCGCAATGGAATGCCTTTTCACTTGGATTCTATCATCAAGAATGGAGGCTCGAAAAACGTTCCGACTTCGGCCATTCTCTCGGTGACGCCACAACGAGATGATGATGGAACGGAATATCGGTGTGTCGTCTGGAACCGAGGTTTAAATGAGGGCGAAAAACTGGAGAGTGCTGTGAATTTAAATGTCAACTGTAAGTCCCTCGACTGTTATTTTATTGGATTAAATTAAATAAATCAAATTATGAACATCGAGCTAAGGACATCGTTACAATTAGAGGAGAAAAGGGCTTATAACAGTATATGAAAATCAACTGTTATCGCTCTCTGATCTAAAAGCGAGTTGATTGAAGAGCTTTTTTTACTCTCGTTTCCCTTAATACGTTATAGCGCCGTTTATTTTTGTCTTTTGAGTCGACTTGCTAGTATTTAGCAAGAGTGTAGGTACTAGCAATTTTCCGCAAAAGTATTTTCTCTCTTCTGACTCCTACTTTTTGGCATTAAGAGTATATATGGAGAGCGCGTATATTTCATTATAGCTGGAGGGAATAAGCTTTTTACTGAACTCTCAACTGAATGAACTGAAGTGAAGTTGAAAAGGGAAAAGGTATTAGAAATATATTGGTAGACTGCAATGTAACAGTTAGTCAGTGTGAGAAGAGATTCTCTTTGTTGTAATGATAATCCTTATCTCCTGTTGGTGATTTTTGTGCTTCGTGAGCCGTGGACTAATACTGATTGTGAATGCTATATATGTATTTTGTGGTTTTCAGACTTCCCAAGAGTAAAAGTAGGACCGGAAAATCCTCTTCGTGTCGAGAAAGGAAGCTCAGCCAAACTGAGTTGTAATGTTGACTCTAAACCTGCCGTTAGTTCAGTTAAATGGACCAGAAATGGACGGTTCAGCGAAACTTCTTTTACGTACACAATTCCACGGGCTTCTCTCCAGGTTAGTCAAGTCTGATAAACAGAAAATTCAGGTTCACTTCAATGTTATCGTTAGCGTATTATACATACAAGGAATTCAATCCCTGTCTGCAACTCTCTCTCTCTCTCTCTTTTCCTTGTGTGTACAATTACGAACTACTCTTTACTCTCTCTTCTAGTCTCTAGTCTATTCTATTAGCTACGTAATAGTTTCTTTAGATGAGTTGAGAGATGGTAGTGGCTAACATTTGATATATATGTATTTTTTCTTGATTCCTAGTGTAATATACCTACGTAGAAGGAATATATATGTGTAACCTCAATTGAATGCAATGCTCTAAATTAAATTACTCGTTTGCAATCCCAGCATTTTCTCCCTTGACTTTGTATACGTAAACGGATATTGTAAGACACGCGGTAATATGTATGTAGGGAAGTAGAAGAAAGTAAATAGGGTAAAGTTAGGAGGAAAGTCTTGTCGAGAGAGAGAGAGGAGAATAATGGTTGTGTAAAGGGACAGTGTTAGCGTGTTGTTAGGTTAAAATGGGGAATGTGAGGAGTTTTCTTAAAATATTTTGGATTTGGTATGATCAGGATGCAGGGACGTATGTCTGCACAGCGGAAAATGGCCTAGGACAATCAGGCGAAGCGGATTTGACTCTGGAAGTTCTCTACGCCCCCATCGTCTCTGTCATGCCAAAGAAAGAACTGGAGGATGGGGAAGGCGTCTGGATTAAGTGTAATGTCTCTTCCAATCCTCGACCATCTTCCATCGAGTGGATTAAGAAAGGAGATCCTAGTTTTAGACAAAGTGGAGACATTCTTCGCATCGAGAGAGTTACTGCTGCAGATGCGGGCACTTACGTTTGTAAGGCTGTCAATATATTGAATCCTTCCGGAGAAACGACCCAGTATGAACGAGAAGGAAATGCTTCTATCGCCCTCCTTATCAAACACGCTCCCGGCAAGAGTGCCATCGAGCCTACGCACCCCAGCGTCACTGAAGGTCTTGGAGTTACTCTGACATGCGGTGCTAATCCTCCAGGATGGCCTACTCCACAATACAGGTACGGAAAAACATTTTTATATGCAAAAGAAAATATTCGATTTGGGTTTCTGAAGAAAAATAAATTATGTGAGAATTGGAATAAGAATGGGAAATGTAATTATGTGTTTTTTGTGAATTTAGATGGTGGAAAGAAGGTTCTGAGATGACAATCGGAGTTGGAGCCCAATTGAATATTGCAACAGCTAGAGTTTCTTCTGAAGGACTTTATTTTTGTCAGCCATCTAATGAGATTGGAACTGGAACAATCGCTTCTGCTGAACTACGTGTCTTCCAGGCTCCTAGAATTATTTCCACACTTCAACCTCAAGTTATTCGACGAGCGGGTGACAGCAATTTCAGAGTTTCTTGCACGGCGACTGCAAAACCACGACCGACTGTTACTTGGATCAAGGATGGAAGAACTCTTGATCCGAGCTCTCCTTTAGACAGCGGACTTTACCGGATTGAGACGCAAGATGTAGAAATTAAAAATGGAGCCTACACTGTGAACAGTACTTTGTACTTCAGTGGTGATCTTAGAAAAGAAGACGGGGTGATTGCTGAAGATCGAGGATACTACACTTGCTCCGTGCAGAATGATGTCAAGAAAGAAGATTCTCATATGTTCCTTCGCGTACAACGTAAGAACCTGTTTCAAGCCCTCCTTTTTATTATCTTTCTAATCTAAATGAGCCACATGGTGAAACTTTGATCTGTGTAATTAAGGGAATTAATGAAGCACTCAAACTGACTTGTGCATTTGTTTCTTGATTAATAATTCAGTTACCTTATGCAATGATCCTCTATAATTAATGGATTAATTTGATTTTATAGATAAGCCCATTTTCCAACAACAACGTAAATCAGAGATTGATAGAGTGGCTTTCGATATTGGAGACACAGCGCATATTCCATGTAAAGTTCAGTCTTTCCCGAAACCAGAATTCGACTGGTCTTTTAACTCGTTAATGCTGAGTTACGATTCCAAACACACTCGATCCTATGAGACGAACGTGACCACGCTGACTGCTGATGTCTACGTCTCTACTTTAATTGTGCATGGCATCCAACGAAATGATTATGGGGAGTATAAATGCAAAGCTACCAACTCCCTTGGCAATTCCTCGACAATCATCATTCTCCAGGAAAGAGGTCTCCCGTCGCCACCTACAGATCTTAAAGTTGTAGAATCAGATATGTCATCTCTTACACTTTCATGGCAAGAAGGATTCGATGGAGGATATGAAGACACGACATTTATGGTGAATACCATTGATGAAACTTCGATAAGAGATTTTGACTGCCAACATTTCAATCCTTGCAACGTGACTGGCTTACAGCAACAAAGCGTTTATACAATCAGAGTGAGTCATAAATACAAACAAATTCACAGAACAATTTAAAAACAAGAGTATATTCCGCATATCCAATCTAAAACTTATAATAATCAAATAATTATTTTAAAATAGGTAAAAGCTTACAATCGACGTGGAGGCAGTGAATTTTCCAAGAATCTTACAGCAATGACAAAGATTGACTTGTCCAAAATTCCGGATCCCCTTGATGTGAAGTTTGAGCCAAAGTCTCGTACGCTAGTTTTCAATGTTCTGACTCCAATGCCCCTAGCCACAGCAAAGGTAATTTGAATGAAGCTAATTTTGCATGAAATGGGCGTAAGTGTTTGTGGGAAAAGGAAATGAAAATGATTTTTGGTGTAATTCAGGTGGAAGTTCAAAATGGAGAAGGTTCTTGGAGAAAGTACCGGATGCTCCCAGTTTTCTCAGATAAATTCCACCACATAATTGAGGAAGCGAAATCAGTGGAAGGAGTTCGTGTGAGTTTATGTATAGAAAATGAAGGGAATTGCGGGAAAAACATCAACGCTGATATAGGTAAGTAGTTTCATAAGTATTCTGGGAGTAAAGTGATGCGTTCAGAATGGAATTAATTATTCAAGGGCTTGTGTGTGTGGAGAATGAGTGAAAGTTCTAATTGCGACTGTGTTTTGTGAAATTACAGTAAATGACGTTCCAGCCGTAGCACAAGTCGGTATGCGTGTCCACTATGTTATCGGCGGAGTAGTTTCTGGAATCGTTCTCCTCCTTTGCCTCGGTCTCATTATGCTCTTTTGCTGCTGTCGAAAGAAGAAAGCTGTCAAGAAAGAGTATGAAATGGGTCGTGGCACCACTCAAGTGGCTCCTCCACCCTATTACACCAACGGAATGGAAAACAAAGGCTTAGAAAGATCCATGGACGTCATTGAGGACACCATGAAGAACTTTAATGGACAAAACGGCTACATTAGTTACAATGGGCTGCATCATCAACCCAACGGCAACGGCAGTAAGTCGAAGCTTTAATACTTTCAGGCAATATAGAATTTTTGGGGAACGAAGCTCAAACTACTGCTCAAGTAGTCGCATTACACTTTTACGAAGGAACTGGCAGAAAATTGTGTCATGAATATTTGATGACGGAGCTTCTCCTTTCATGTTCTCTTTCAGAAAGTAATTTGTGATGGTTATTTTCTTTGCAGATATTCCATATATTGATCAGAATAGCTACTCTAATTCCAACAATGGAGGATCCGTTGATTCCCAAGACTCCTTATGGAAAGCCGCCCAAATAGTGCCAAATGATCAGCAGCAACAACAACATCATAACAATATGATGCAACAACAACAACAACAGCAGCAGCAGCAGCAGAATACACATCGAGGCAATTATGAGCATCAGTATTCTGATGAGTATGTTCCTTATGAGAATCGCAATAACTACGTCACAGACCCATATGGGCCTATCCCTAAACCTAAGAGAAGACTGGATCTCATCGGTAACTAAAATAACTCTTTTAAGGAAGATATATACTGGTTATGATCTAGGATCTTTAAGAACACTAGAAAATAAGTAATAGGAAAGTGTAGGAGAAGATCATAGTTACTTATTTATTTTTGTGTTTCTTTCTATAGGTGATTCACCATACCATGAGCTAAGTGGGTTGCCTGACCCATATTTGCAGCAACTAGACTCTACACAAGAAGACCCATCAAATAGAACACAACAAGTGACCATGTCCTTTGAAGAGTCACTAGAGAGCGGATACTCCACGCCGAATTCTAGAAGTCGGAGAGTCATTCGAGAAATCATCGTCTAACGACAATCGTGCCAATAGCCATATTATATATTATATTAAATTAATTATTATAAAGTTTATTTAGTTGATACAGACTCAGTTTTTTAATTTCTATTAACGTTACTGCGCTGAATTATCTCTCTGCTACTTTTAGTGCATCGAACGACTTTGTGTACAAATGATTTTGTACATGCAGCTTTGGATTTTTCAAACTATATATAACTACTAAATTGCAGAGGAAAGGAGCCGAAATGAATTGTGTTGTGCTTGTGTTGTTTCGTGTTCTTATTTATTAACGTTTTCAACAACAACTACCTACTACTACTTGAACTGAATGCTCTCGCAGCAAAAACATTTTACGGATTATTATGAATTGCATACAAACAATGAGAATGAGAGTGTGAAAACTCCATCAATCCCCAGTTAAGTATGTAGAAAATTCATCTCTGCCCTGTTGCTGCCCACTTACAACTTTACTCTATGTGTGTATAGTCTTGTTCTGTCTTTAGGTATATGTGTAATGTAAAATGTATAGTATGTATAAAGAATTGACTGTGACACAGTAGTAATTCTATATAGAGGCAAATAATTAGCATATAATAATATTAGAGTTATTCGTATATATATATATATAGAGTAGCACAGTCCAGTGTCCACCGAGTCGATTTTTTATTACGAGAAATGCTCAAGTGTTGTGTTGTTTTTTTGTGCAATTTTTTTAATAGAATTTACTATTTGTTGGTAAATTAACTTTTTATTACTCTGTATCATTGTTTTTACTAATTGTGTTATTATATAGCATGAGATTCTAATTTCTATCTATCATCGTGTGGAATATTCTTGTATTATTGAGTTGCGGAATCTACTTATATACGTTATATAGTAATATGTCGTCGCAGCTACTTACAGGAATGTAATGAAATGTCACGAAAAGTACTATTAAGGTAAAGTAAGCTACGCGGTAATCTAGTAACTATCAAGTTGAAGAAAATTAAGTAAAATAATAGCTCTCCAGAGAAATGCTTAAAAAGAGAATGTAACGTACTTGAAATGCTCGAAGAGAGGAATGATTAATTATTTTTATATAGCGATCTCATCTCTTAAGTCTCAAGCGTCAATTTATTAAACCTGAGCACAAATAACATTATGACAAAAATATAATAACCTAATTTATCTCGAGATACCTACTTACATTAATAATACACTTAGCTGTTAGATGATAACACGCAAGAAAATGCTATTACTGCTGCTGTTCTAATACTAAACTGCAAATAATGGAAATTACAGATACAAAATACAAAACTCCACCTTTACAATAATTTCGTAGAGCAATGAGAAATATTCCTCCCTGAATACTACTAAAAACCAATTATTATTATTATTAGTGTTTGCCCTTTCCTATAATATACTTATAATAATATAAGAACAACTACTGCTTCCTTCCCTTTGCTATTTGTAACCTTACTAATGTCGTGTCAATAGGCTAAGAACACAAAATAATTATTAGAAAATTGAATTTCTCATGGGAAACTCAATTAAGGTTAGACAACGACTCTCTACTAAATAACTTTGTATTCTATTTACACTGTTTTTGATGTACAGCTACTACATTTACATGCTACTGAATTTTAAGCATTTTGAAAGTTTGAAACAAAATTCTTTTTAATGACTCCAAATTCTAATGCAATCTGCTACTCATGTATTCTACCCAAAATGAATAGATTTGTTTTTTTCCCAAAAGCAACTCCTTGAAAACCAACGGCAAAAATAATTGAAAATGCCACTTTCAAAATCCCATCTGTCCATAAAAATCCAAGTCCACTCAAACTAACTTCAAGGTTAGATCTCCAGGGCATAATTTTAGGTGAAATACTTTAAACGGATTGTCTCACAATTGAAATCGAATCGAATGATAGATAAAAAATAATTGATTATACAGGAAATGCTATTTAAAAGCATTGGAAAGCTTTTAAAATCCAGTTGTAGATGACTTTTTCAGGATTTCGTATTTTGTACCTTCCTATTGTTAATCGTGTACATTTTATTTGTGAATTGACTTTTGTGCGTATCTGTGTAGTTATAATTAGACTAGATATATAATATTATTAGCAAAGTTCAGAAACGCTTTTGTAACATAATATAAATGTTTAGTTTGTAATTATAAGAGCCAATTAAATATGTACATAGTTTGAGAATATACTTTTATTAGAATAGAAGAATGAGTGTGAATGAATGTAAGAACAACATATAAATATGCGTATGTATTATATTGTTGTAAATCCTGTAGATAGTAATTAGGAAAACCTGGTCTGGGTGTGATGTGATGCTGTACATGTACATTATATAAGCCATAATATATAGTAATGAATTGTAGTTAACTTTTAATGCATAATATATGATATACCGTAATCCATTTCGTTCACAAATTATGTATACAAATACTTACCTATTGAATGCATAGGTAGGTAATAAAATGATAATGAACCTTATTATATGAATGCACTTGATTAGAATTTGATGGAAAATATATTTCAATGCTCATCAATTCATAATATTACATACACGTACGATTTGACTATAGATTGGTATGCATTTAGAATTTATAGGCAGCTATATTATACCATTCTATATGCTACTACTATCTATCTATATGTATATGAATTTAAAATCGAGTCTGTTCTGTAATGTATTTAACGCAGTAATATTGTAAGTTATGAGTGAATATGACTAATTAAATAAAAAACTTTATTAGATTATCATATTATAGTAGATATATTATTATAGATTCAAAAGAGATGTGTGTGATGTACAACGTAAATGAGCCAAATGCGACATTTGTTTGTTAACTGATAGGAATAATATTGTAGTTTCATGGATTCTACATAAATGTATGTGTTCTTAATGTAAAAATAACTACAATATAGAAAAATAAATGAACATCTTGTCCTTCGACATGCTCAGAAGAACTTTCATTTTATTTTCTCATAGAATTCGTCAATTTTAAGAAGTATCGTTTTCATCGAAGAATAAAATTCTCTGCCACTCCATGATCATTTTCTTTCTTCAGAATTTATGTTTTTAAATGTACGTTGCCAGTTGTCAGGGCGTGAAATTATTAAATTGAAATCTTGGATCCATTTTCAGTAAACGGAAATTGTTTTACTTTACTTTTCACTTCAACTTTTATCCTATCATTTCGATATTGCAAATCATTTTTCCGCATAAGACGAAACAGGCTCTACAACAGAAACGATATTGGAAGTCTCATGCATAAAATCTAGAAATATGTAACGATTTTTAATTTTTAGAATCTTACAGCCCTGGAAGAAAAAGCTTGAAATATTACTTGTATTGACAAAACCTTAGTCATGGCTGAAGACTTTAATAGGATCACTTTCATCAACACTTTTGCCACACTAATTATAATTTTTGTAGGCGCAACAGACGCTTCTACCCTTTCAAATTTAACAAAATTAGTCCCTACTTTATTACCTGATGATGAGCGGTTACAGCTTTTTGAAAGACAATCCGTTTGCATCATTCAAGAGGACAAAAAAATGGGACAGGAAAGAGGTAGCCCACATACATATCACAATTTGTGATCCATTTCATGACAACTTTTATTAATGTTGTGTGAATCCATTAATATTTTTGCATCTAATTGGCAGACCGTGAATGTGTCCCGTTCAACAGAAACTACCTGAAATTTTTCTTCAGCCTTTTCTTTGTCATAGCGTGGGGAGCAATAGTTCGGGTGTCTCTTCGATTCTTCAAACTAAACATCCCCTATACAGTCGTTCTGATTATTACTGGACTGTTTATTGGAATGGGGACGCGTATTAACGATACATTTTGTGTACAATTCAGTGTGTACACCAAGATTGCACGAACACCCCCCAAAATCATTCTTCTTATATTTTTACCTGGTAAAACAAGACTTTTATTTTAAATTCTCTTTTCAAATAAGGAAACCCAAGAGATTTTACATTTACTGAAGAAAGAATTAATGTTAATTTGGTCATTGTTTAGTGTTGATATTCGAATCATCTTTCGCTATGAAAGCTCATGTTTTTTACCGAAGTATTCTATCGGTGAGTCTTTTAGTTGATAGAATTTAAAATCTATATGAAATAATATAAGCAGATATACGATACCGAATCATGAAATGAAAAATATTAATATATAATGGCTTTTAAATGTAGATATTGGTTCTTGCCTTGCCGGGAATGTTGATGACGACAATGCTAACAGCTCTGATTTGCCAGTACTTTTTACACGAATATCAATGGTCATTTGTCGTAGCCGCTCTATTTGGATCTATCATCAGTGCCACAGATCCTGTAGCAGTTGTAGCCATTTTGAAAGAAATTGGTAATATTACACCGAAGTTTTATTTATTTTAGTATTAAATTAACCATTTTCAAAATTGTGTCTTTAAATTGCATTATTCAGGAACATCTGAAACTCTAAGTATCATTGTTGACGGAGAGTCACTGCTAAATGATGGTGTTGCAATACTTTTCTTTGAGATATTTTTCGAAATCGTGAAGGAACCTGTTCCAGAAGAAGGTCAAGGTCTTGCAATATTCTTTATGTTCATGCGAATCACGTTAGGAGGGCCTCTTTTGGGATATATCATCGCTAAGCTTTCAATATTCTCTCTAAGAAGAATATTCAATGATCCTGCCGTAGAAGTTACGATCACACTTGCAGCAGCTTACCTGACTTATTACATCGCAGAAGAATTTCTAGGTAGCCATTAACAATTTATTAATCAACAAAATCAACTTTGAGGATTTAGATTTAAATATATATTTCCGTGTCTGTAGGTGTCAGTGGAGTTATGGCTGTTGTGATATTGGGAGTAGTTTTGAGTTCTGAAAGAACATGCATCAGTCCCGAAGTTCAGGGTCTCGTCCATCATTTCTGGGAGATGTTAGGCTATTTAGCCAACACTGTCTTATTTGTCCTTGTTGGTGTTGTAATTTCTGAGACAGCTATCAACAGTTTTACAAAGGAAGATGGATACTATCTGATATTTTTGTATATCATGCTAAATATCGTCAGGTACAACTAAAGCACATAAATAAGCCATAATATCATCTAAGAGTTTTCATGTAATTATCCAGTGACAAAAAACTGATGAAATAGGTTTTTCATGATTGTGACTGCAAGTCCCATTCTTGGAAAAATTGGATATGGCCTTAGTTGGCAAAACATGGCTGTTGTAGCATGGGGAGGTCTACGTGGAGCAGTAGGAATGTGTCTGGCACTTCAAGTTTTCAAAGATAAAGATTTATGTCACGACATCAACATCGGGCCAAAGGTATATTAAAGAAAATCATGTTACATTATGTATTTTAAAGTAAAATGCTAAAATATTTATATTTTTAATGTAGTTTCTGATTCAAACGGCTGGAATTGTCATATTGACCTTGCTGATTAATGGAACAACGACGAAAGCAATGTTGGATATGTTGAAACTTACAGAGTTGTCTGTAGGAAAAATCCAGGATATGGCGAATGCGGTGAAGCAGGTGGAAAGTGCACAAAAAAGGACATTGGCAATGCTAAAGCATGATCGTTTTCTCGCAGATTCAAACTGGGACCTTGTTCAAGAATACACAACGATTTCGAATCCTTATGAAAATGTTTGTAGATAAAAAATATTTTAAAAACATCTGCTCCCCTATAGTAGTAATGTATTTAACAAATGGTTTATGTTCTTATTAGTCAAAAGTGAAGAAAGCACCGAAAGGAAAATTGGAATTAGGAAACTATCCAAGTTTGTTGACCTTGAACGAAAATGTGGAAAGGATTGCCGTTTGTCCAAATTGTGATGAAGAAATGAAGACTGAGCCTACAGCCGATGAATACCGACTGATGACAGAAGAAGCTCGTCTGAGATTAATTAAAGCCCTGAAAGTATCTTGCTGGAGACAGTACGAACAAGGAGTTCTCACCGAAGAAGCTGTTCAAACACTTGTCTCTGTATTAGAAACAACAGAAGATAAAGAATATGCAATGCTCCATTGCAGTGACATAGATAAGTACTGGCAAATTCGTGGCCTTGTTCCCTGGCTCCGTAAAAAGTGTGAAAATTTCATTAAACGACAAGATGAAAAAGTTGAAGAACCTCCAAACGCTAAGTACGTCATTTATGCATTAAACATAATTGCAACTTTATTGTGGGACTATAATTTTGATTTCTGCTCAGATGGAGAGTTCCATTTTTCAAATTGACCACAAATTCCAATTTTGACTCTACCATACACATCATTATCATTTTAAATATGATTCCTGCAATTTATGAAGCAATCCTGATTTTCTCGTACCAAAGCGAGTTGAAATCAACGCATGTTTTGGCATTCTTCTACACAAATCTTGCTTTTATTACAGTGTACATCCTGGAATTTTTG